>ML810925.1:191546-205268 GCA_009831015.1 Picea engelmannii
TGAGCACCTCCCAGAATGTGTATGTTTTTCCATTCTATAAATACTACATAAAGCAATCAAGTTTCCCCTTCCAATTCCAAGAGGATTAACAAGAATGAAACTACCATAAAAAGTAATGAAACCCTTTTCAAACACCACCCCAAGTAATCGACAATAGAGGAAAAGACATTCAAAAGCAAAGTAACTTCCACAATGATTCAAGAGACTAACATTTTGATTATACACATTGAGAGAGTAGTGCTTCAAAGAGATCCTCAAGGATATTAGAAAATCTTGTGCCATGAAATAAAACAAGCCTCTAGAGCAATATCTCGGGCCACAAAGTGAAATCAAGCCAAAAATTCAAACCAAGATCCCAATTTACAATTGTATTGGTGTCAAGACACTGTGAAGGGAAACCCTTGTTCAAAATAATTGGGAACAAATTCGCCTACTATAAGAAAAGAAAAAAAACATCTTGTTGCACCAACAAACATTATAGAATATCCCTCCAAAACCATTATCCCATGTGCATAATAGCCCAAGTTGATTCACACTGGAATAACCTACTCTAGCCTTAAGCCATGAGTGTGTGAAGATACCACAAGGATATTGCACCTTGAATTTTGAATTCCATGAGTTAATCACCCTTGCCAATTGAATTACCACTTCGTTGTCATGCAATGATTGTTCATAACTTTGTAACAAAAAATTAAGAAGTGGGAGAAGTTGATACCCCATTTTTTATTCTAGTAACTCCACGGTCTAAACTAAAGGCCATGTTAGCCACTTGATCTACTTGATGATTGAGCTCTCTTAATACATGATAATACTCTATAGATTAAAAAATATTGGATTCCTTTGGTATTCATTCGATAATCCTTACTAGATTATCATCATTTAGAGAGGAGGAATTATGCATCATTTTGATAATTACAAATGATTTAACAATGACAATTAAAATCCTAATTTTTCTTGCATCAAATATCTTCAACCCATAAAAGAGAGCCAATGCCTCAACTTGGTTATTTTCCACTCTACCCAAGCCCCGATAAAAGGTTATTTCTTGGTTTCCCTCAAGATTGAGGATGACCCCCTCCTTACATCTATGCCCCTCACACTTTCAGTATTATAAGTGCAATATCCAATGTTCATCCAATTAGTTATTCATAGTTTATAACTTTCATCTATATCATCACATGTGCTCTCTTCAATACTTAAAAACTTGAAATTTTCATTAGGTTCATCAACCTTCCCTATCTAGATTAGTTTCAATTTGTTGTTCTATGATTAGAATTTATGTGATTCCATGTGGACTGACACTTTGATCTACATTGGAAATTGCCACCGAATAAGTGTGACACTATAACCATTGATTTTTTAGCATTGTAATACACCTCTACTTAAATCATCAAACACAGGTTTATTTTTGTTTTTATTTTAATGCATTGTACATTATATCTAATTATTTCCTCTACATACATAGAGTATTATCACTACAAAATAAATCCCTAGACTTTCATAACATGTACATACAAATGTTCAACCAATATAATAAACATAACATATTTTTGTGTGACTTGCACAAATAGTGTGTGGCAGTGATGCTCCCAAACTCTTAGTCAACTAATTGTCTAATGAAGACCTAGTGTAACACAACTTAATATCAAAAATCTAAAGATAGCTTAAACATAGAATATGAATCCATTCGGTCAATTGTACTTGATATTTCATTTTCATTAGTAGTCTCCAATTTATAGTAGATGACATGTGTCTAAAACACCATCTCTTTCACACTTTTACCTTGACATTTTGTGCCACTTTTTCCCATCCTTCTAGCCTAATTTTGAGTATAACGATATCTTTTTCCTCAGGTACGTGTCCTCACAACCTATGTCATTTCAAGTGGTTTTGCTAGTGTAATAAAAGGAAAACTAACCTTTTATGCTCACTAATGAAAGATTGCTAAGATATTGTTCCACAAAAAATGTCACAGGTATTGCAAAAGGGTTGTCGCAACACAAGAATGTTGTTGCAACACCCCTTAGGCCGTCGATGCAACATCACCAACCTTATTGTGTTGTTGTTGTAACACTCCTTCCAGTTTTTGCAACACATTTTCTATTTGCTGCAACATAGTTTCTAGTTGTTGCAACACATTTCAAGTCATTGCAACACATTCTAGACCATTGTTGCAACACATGTTAGCGTTGTTGTTGCAACACCCGCTGCCACCACAATTGGAACTCTGCCACCATGAGTAGTTATGAACCTTATCTTGGTAGCTATGATGAGGTGGATACCACATTCAACAATAAGTGCATCATTTGGGAAGGTATGAATGGATAATTGGGATTTTGAGACAGTGGACGATAGACAAGGTTGGGAAAAGGAAAAATGCACATCTAGAGGCTGTTGATTTAGGACAACTGAGGTGACCACTTCAATAGATTATTACCAGTTAATTAGGATGCTAGGTCACGAGAATAACCACCTCACCTATATTGGTCGAACAATTGAAACGAAATTGAGAACAGTCTGAGGATAGTAGATCCTCGTGGTTTTCCTCAACTCTTTCTTCCTAAGAAAAGAGTGGTGTGAATTGTATAAGAACCCAACTCAATTTGAGTAAAGGGAAATTAATCATTGTAACCTGAATTCTACTTTCTGATAATAAAATCACTATTTTGGTTTCTTATGCAATTATTATGTGTTAATGAATATTTGAAGTTCAATGTGTGATTGAAAGACTCCACTAGTGCCTCGTCTAGGGAGATAGCCTCCCCTCCTTCATCAGGTATTGTTGTACTATTTATTGTAACATAGATTTGATTTATGTTGTGATTAATTTCCAGATTGCTCATGTGTTTGGTTATTCTTTGCATCTCCCTGCAACACTAAAAATATTCTATTTCGGTTATTTTTCATTTCATGATTTGATCTTGTGTACTTCCAACACTCAAAAAAATTTCAGGATAACTTTATGCAAATATCTTTCATTATTAATTACAATATTGAAAGGAGGAAAGTGTTCCTTGGCATAGTCGTCATTTAGAATTATTAATCGACCGAGTGTCTTTTCTACAATTAGATTATAATCTTAGCATTTGAATTACATTCAGACCAGGGTTACAACACTAAGTGCTTCTAGGTTGGTTGAATTAGATTAGTTTTCATTTCAATTACATCCAATCGAAGTTACAACACCAAGAGCTTCCATGGTGGTTGAATTATATTAGCTTGATGTTACTTCTTTCATATTTCCACTCAAATGGGGGTTACAACATTAAGTGCTTCTAGGCTTAGTTGTGATAGTGTAGACTATTAAATCTTTTTCTAGTTTTTTGTCCTTAGAATTGGTGACTTTATCAAAGATATTGTGAACCCTTCATCTGATCATTTTCTCTTGCTACAACTTCATAGCTAGAATAGTGTTTGATGGGTAGGAATAGAGACATTATAGGTAAATACAACTTAATAAAAGAGTGAAGGTTAATGTAATGGAAAGATGGGTAGGAATAGAGACATAGTTAACCAAGAATATAAAATTTTCTTAGAACCTCTCACTTTTCGTCTCTTTTGGTATCATAGCCCCTTTAGGTGTTCATTTTCAGCCAATCTTGGTTCTAATATTATTAACTACAAAATAAAAATGTTTACAAGTATTCAAAATCACCATGGCATGCCTTCATGGTGTGAAAAAGGCATGGTAATAAAAGTATACATGGAAAAAACATATAAACATAATTATATTCAAATCATTCTAAAAGGTTGAAACTAGGACATTAGATACCCTCCGCCTTGGAATAATATTGTCCTCATTGTTATTTTATTGCACTAATGTTTAATATTAAAATAGGAATGGTTATTCTTTTCTCATGACATCCTTCATCTCCAAAGTAGCCTTATTGAGTCCAAAGTGCTTCCATTATACCTTTACTTAAGTGATATCTTGGTTATAAAGGAATGCTACTTTCTTGTCTAGGATACATAGGGGTACTAGTTGAAACTCTCCCTCTAGTTCCACCAGAGTCATATCCTAATCAATAACATGGTTATGATCATATACATATTTCTTAAACAATGAAACATGGAAAACATTATGTTCTAAATAACACTAATATGTAAGGAAATTTTATATTATATTGGCCTCATCCTTTCTAAGATCTCAAATGGCCCACAATATCTATTTCCAAGCTTGTTACAAATTATAATTTTAAGGAACTCCTTCATGGTTTAACTTTGAGATAAATATATTATTTAGCTTTAAACTCTTTATGCATTATGTTCTTGTCTGTACATGAATTTTATGTTTGTCTTGAGCTATCGTTAGATTTTATTTATTCATGATAACCTCTTATTCCATGTACTTAAGAATTTATGGTTCAAGCATGATTATGTTAATTGGATTATCCCGACTCACTGGAGTATTGCATCTTCTTCCATAAAGGTCCTCAAATGGATTCATTTTCAATGATTCTTGATATCCATTGTTATAAGAAAACTCTACTAGGTGCAATAGTCTTCCCACTTAGTTGGTTTATTCATAACATACATGTGAATCATGTCTTTCAACATCTTATTAATTATGTTTGTCTACCCATTTGTTTGTGGATAATAAATAGTGCTCAAGGTTAATTGTGTACCTAATCCTTCAAACATTCATTTTCAAAAATTTGATGTAAATTTTGAATCTCTATCCGATATAATTGTTGTAGGCATCCCATGCAACCCAAGAATTTCCCTCTTGAAAATTTCTATAATTTTGGCTAATTTAGGTGTGGATTTTATGAGAATAAAGTTAGCATCCTCTCTTATTTTTTCAACCATGACCATGATAGTGTCATGTTGTTTCATTGTCCTAGGTAGTCCTATGATAAAATTCATTGTTATTACCTCCCATTTCCTCTTGGGAATCGGAAAAGGTTGTAATAGGAAAACTAGATGTTGATGTTCAACATTAACTTGCTAGCATTCAATGCACTCTAAAATATCATTTTTCATTCTAGGATAAAAATATTGTTTTTTTGATATCCTCAAGTAGGTTGGATTTCTTGAGTATGGTTTCTTATGCATTTCATCCATGAAGAGTACTTTAATCTCTACTATGTTAAGAATATACAACCTGTCGTTGAAATTAACAATCCATCTTTAGTCATTTTATAGTCTTCATACTTTTATTCAATGGTGTTCTTGTTATAGATTGTTTCTTACTTGGATGAAGTGTTCATCATCAACAAGGGATTATTTCACTCCAATTTTTAGATCAAATTCACAAGTACTAATGACTGTGATATGTATCACTTGCATGATTTTATGGTGTGCATCATCTATTTTTTTTGTTATCATTTTATGTGCCTTATCTCAAAGTCAAATTCACTAAGGAAATCCAAACATCTAGCTTGTATGGAATTCAAGTGTGGTTGATCAAATAAATACTTCATCCCATTGTGATATGTCATCAATACACATTTCGTACCCATCAATTAATAGCACAACATCTTTAGTGCATGGATTATATCTTCAAGTTCGAGGTCATGAGTATTGATTATATCCCTTATCTAACAATTCTTGCAACTTCATTTTCAACTCCATTAGTTCAAGAGTACTCATTTTGTAAGGAGCTTTGGATATAGGTGCAACTTTAGTCATAAGATCAATTGAAAAGTAAATTTCCCCTTTAGGAGGTGGAGTAGGTATCTGATCTAGAAATACTAATAATTGAATTCTTGAAGTATCAGATAATCTTACAACTTTGGTCCTTTGTTTTTTATTGATTGCAACACATGGACTACATGCAATTGACACCCATTTCTAAAACTATTTTTCAACTATAAGGACAATTGTTTTCTTATGGAAATGACTTTGAGTACCCTCCATTGTTTTTGAATTTCTATCCTCATCTACACGGTCAAAAGTGTTATTGTTGCAATCAAGTTTTACCTTATGTGTTTCTAGCCAATTCATACTAATAAAGACATCATATACACCCAGTGGCAAGATATTCAAATTTTCACATGTATATAGTCCATTCATTTCCAATGGACATGCCTCCACAAACTCACTTACTTTTCCCTTAGTTCCTATAGCCAATTGCACTAACCATGATTTCCTATTCTTGCATTTTTTAAGAATGCACAAGTCAACCACTTTAGGTGTAACATAGTTGTGACTAGACCTTGAATCAATCAAAATAGAAATATATTTCTTAGCAATAGTATCTTCAACTTCCACTACTAGTGCTTGGTGGTCTACTTGTCAGTACTGTAAAGCAATGTAGATTTAGGAATGGTCCTTGCTACATCATTGACTATTGTAGCTTCTTATATGTTGTGAATAGTCTAAGTATTTTCTTGTCTATTCTGAGTAGATGATATCCTCCACATCCCCAAAATTTTGAAGGCCCTTTCAAAGGCTCACTTGGCCTCCTTCCCATTGATCCTACTAGCTTGTTTCCACTCTATGTTGGGTAGTTATATAAGAAAATACTTTGTGATGTGTAACTTGGATAGATAATCTTTAACTAATTTTAATACTACCAAGGATTGAATCATTTCTTTATATGTTCGTATTTCTCCTTTCTCTTTTCCTTCTATGCCTTACATAATTTTGGTTTATGCTTGTTATGTTAATAATAGTATTTATCCTTCCTAATTGTCTCATCAAGAGTTTTAGGCTCATCAAATTCAATATTGTCTTTGTAAGATTGAGGTAGTCCACTCAGGAAGCACTGAATTTTTACCTTCTCATTTCTTGTATATGAGATATTCCTTAGTAGAAAAATTTCTTCCATAATCATGCATAGTCATCTAACCCAATTTCCACTACAAGGAGAACACCTTTTTGTGGAGGTTTTTATGAAACTTCCCCAAAAAATTATTCCCTTGTTTATTTATAGCAGAGGAGAGCGAGTGAAGGTTTTTGTGGAGGTTTTTTTTCCAATGCACCTTTAAGGTATATATGCACCAATGCACACCTAAAACATACTGCATCGATGCTTAAATATTCAAATGCACCATCATTGTTCATAGTAGAGGTTGCTAGCGAAGGCAAGCGACTAGAGGTTTTTTGTCAATGCCCTTTAAGTTATATACATACTGGTGCATACATTAATAATAACATATCGATGTGTCAATGTTAAAAAGCACCACCATACTTAATAATACTAAATGCACACACCGAATAAATCGCACCATTGTCATTGAACATTACGCACTGGTGTGCCTAACTGTCGCCAGGTGCACCACAATAGAGTAAATAAAAAAAATTACCAAACTAATTTTCATTGTTATATTGCATCATGTGCTTCCAAACTCTCAAGCAAGAACTGGTGCTCACCTTCCTTCCTAAGATGTTTTTTTTTTCGGTGTTCTAGACCAACTTAGATAGCTATATTGGTAGATTCCACACATTTCCAAATTTTGGAAATTACCACGAATTTTAATTTCCTATCAATGGTGCAACCATGCCTCCTCGGGACATAAGAGGCCAGGTAAATTATTTATTACCCTCCTATTTGCATTTTCATGCAACCAAAATTTTGCTGGAAATTTGCCATTTTTTCCAATTTCGCGTGGTGTGCCTAAACGTTTCATCCCACCCCAAAGTGGTACATACTATGTCACATGGAGAACCACCATCAATGTGCCACATATATATGTATGCATAGGTACCGTTCAACTAGGATAACCATGATAAATTATAAAAACAAAGGGGTGTGTCCTTCTCAACACCCTACAACTGACGAACAATTGGATTCGACTCACACCGGTACATTTCACTTCATTAACCACACTATTAGTTCAACGAAATATAAAATTTAATGTAGTGGTGCACCTAGTTTAACCAAACACACTGGGGTGTACACGAAACACAAAGCATTGGTGCATCAATGTTCAAAAGCACCCCCATACTTTATAACAAAAAACACACATGCCGAATAAATCGCATAGGTGTCGTTGAAAATTACACCTCGGTGTGCCTCAATATCATCAGGTGCACCGCCATAGGGTAAATAAAAAAATAATTACCAAATTGATTTTCATTTTTATAGTGCATCTCGGGCTTCCAAACTCTCAAGCAAGCACCGATGCTCACCGTCCTTCCTAAGACACCATGTTTTTGGTGCTCTACACCAACGTGGATAGCTCCATTGGTAGATTCCACACATTTCCAAATTTTGGAAATTACCATGAATTTTAATTTGTTCTCAATGGTAAAACCATGCCTCCCAGGAACATAAGAGGACAAGTAAATTGTTTATTACCTTCCTATTTGCATTTTCATCCAATCAAAATTTGAATTTAGCTTGAAATTTGGCATTTTTTTCAAAAAAAAAATCAATTTCATGCAATGCATCTGAACACTTCGGTTCACCTTGACATGGTGCGTATTGTGTTAAATTTATAGTGAGCACCACCCTCGGTGCATCTCATATATATGTACACACTAGTGTCATTCAGGAAAGAGCACCATGATAAATTATAGAAACAAAGTGATCCGTCCTTCGGAATGCCCCACAACGGGCACACAATGAGCTTTTACCCACACTAGTACACTTCACTTAACTAGTGGCACCACTAACTTAACGATTTATAAAATTTAACATAGCGGTGCAACCATTTTAACCCAATGCACTAATACAATATACATAAACGCACTGGGACATATATTTCCCAACGCCTCGTTCTTAGTGCTTTATCGTTTACAATGCATCGCAGAACAAAACATCGGTGCTCCACCATCACGGTGGTATCGATGCATTAATAGTAACACATCACAACGCTTTAGCTATGATATTGAAGTTTAACTTAGTAGTGCCCATCCTTCCAACAAATGCACCGGCGTTGTAAAGATAATGGCACCAGGACAATTTTTTAATAACCAATTAGATCGATGTGACTTAGTAGGTGCATCGCTACAATGTGTGGCGGTGTGTCAATAGTAGTGGTGCATTGGTGTGTAAATGTTGAATGTATGCACCGTGACATATTTTGAAAAATAAATAGTGTGTTTTGTCTTCCATAAGGCCTCGTTAATGGTGCATTAGTAATACAACGCACCAGTATACAACATGTCGGTGTTATGGTATACCTGGATTCCAACATGGAAACTCATAAAATACATATGTCCTTTTCATCCCAATGGTAATTTTCTCAACATAGGTGTAAACAAATTTAGGATCATCAAACATAGGTTTCCCATTTGATTCAAACAATTATTCCATTTCCTTCTCCTTCTCTTTGTCATATGCCATATTCCGATTTGTCAGTGTCATTATTTCAGATCTTTGGGTTCTCTCTAGTTTACCATTGAAAGTAGATGCAACTCTTCTACAAGGGTGGTCTTCTGAGAGGAATACCCTCAAATAGTTGTACATCATCTTTCATAGGTGGTTGGACCACCTAGCCTTTATAGAAGGTCCACACCATTTACATCCATGATACCATTTTGTTACAAGACCTACGATGTTATCGTATTGTTAGTGTCAAAAATATAGTTTTACCAAATGAAGTATTCCAAATAAAATTACAGATATAATCAAATCAATGAACATTCTCACATGAGAAAACTCCAAGTCTTGGATAATTGTGCGTGGTGTATGCACATATTCCATACAACGCAAAATACCTATCCATTGGGATGGGTCTTAATACATTATATACATGTATCCCTTCCCATAATTACCTAAATTCATCGATCAATGGTTGGAGATAAACATTTGTTCTCTTCACTTGTCTTCTACCTGGGACTATAAGAGGCAACATAAGATTGATAATTCTTCATGGACAACCATGGGGGGGTATTTTTATTGATCACTACCACTAGCCAAATATAATAGTTCGTGTTTTGGAGAGTATACAGGTTAACTCCATCCATAGTTATGCTCAAACAGAGGATCTGTATTTCATCCTTGAATTTATTGGGCCATGTACCCTCTATATGCTTCATGGCTATTGAATCTGGTTAGATTCGCATAACTCATGACTCACTTCTATGTGAGGCAAGCCACCCCTGCAACATGGCTAATTGTTTGCAATGAAAAATCCTTTGAATCATTGGAATTATAGGTATGTGCCTCAATATATTATGAGGAGGACCACATGTCTTACCCTTGTTTTTTTATTTATGGTACCTTTCATGCCCACATTCTTTACAAACGTCTTTTTCTACATATTTGTTTCTCTATATAATACAATCATTCAGACATGCATGGTATTATATGTACTCAACACCCAACATTTTCATCATTTTCTTTGCCTATGCGTAGCTATTGGGAAAGAGATTATCACTCAGAAGTACATTATATTTAAGTAACCTGGAATTAGTGGGAAATAGAAATTCACACTATCATTAAGCATGAATAAAATCAACCATTTTTCTTCCTTCATTGGATGACAAGATTCCTTAAAAATTTTGGGGACTTAATGCTTAGTTACCTCAAAAGTGTTGAGAAACATGCGCCTGACATACCATACATTTTTTTCAAATTGTATAGTAACATTGTTGTCCCTAGATGGGTAGACCTTGCAGACCCATGTATTGGACCAAATAGAGGGGTGGTGGAAGTAGATTCTGAGATTTCTTTTTTTGTAATGCATCTAACAACACTCCCTCCATGGCATGGGTATCCTGCAAGAAATCATCCATACCAACCTCTATATCATTGTCTTCATCCCAAACATGTTTTGAATTAGTGAATTAGTGACTTGTCAAGGTTTCGAATTAGTGACTTGGGACATAGTGGAAATTGAATAGGTGGTTGTTTTAACCATTCTTGGCATGCTTCCTCTCCAAGATCTTTTTAATTTAGCAACAATCTCACGACTTGACATCATAGTGGGGTGAAATGGTATATGGTGGAAATGTCACTCATTATTAGAATATTGATTGTAAAAATATTGAACATTACATCGATAATTTTAGTAACACAATGTTTTTAATATGTTCAAACATTATACCAAACACGTATTAGAAGCATGTACATTTTTTTCCCAATAATAAACATGAAACCAACCCTTTTATAAAACAAATGTCAAATTAAGCAATACATTTACATTAGTTCCATTGAAAATCCAAAAATCCAATTACTCAATCATCTTTTTCTTACGCCCTACAGGGTTATCTACATAAAAGAGATCAAATTCATGGTGTAATAACATTGACCCAAGTTGGGTGCTAGAAGATGGCATGTTATGAATGGCAGGCTAAAGAAGCTATCAATTTTCATCAAACAACTGCTTGCAATATCTTTTTCCTAATAAGAGCTTGTGGAATTTAGGGACCACGAGAAAATCTTGAACATTTGAGCTCAATCCTGAATCTTGATCCTGTAAGATTCAAAGAACAATTATTAAACAACTCCTGCATACATAACATAAATTCAATGAGATAAATGAATTCTCAATAAAATCTAGATGTACTACAATCAATGCGAGAGAACTTGAAGGAGTTGCAAAGATATGAAATGAGGCACTGGAATCCAAAGAATTTTCCATTTGATATTATAATTCATTTTTTCTTGCATTTGAGCCAAAACCGTCATCTTGGGTAGAATAGAACAATCCAACTTCAAAAATAACTTCGACTAACTTTTATAAATTGATAGCACACTTAAAACATCATTATTTTTTCTACAATATCATTGTTTTTTTCTAGCCATCTATACAATATATCTCAATCATGCTTTACAAACTTTGAAATAGTTACTCGATCCCTAAAAATATCCTCCTCGAACATAGAAAATGTGAATTTGATGCTCAACCTCTCTCTCACTCTCACTCATTCACTCTCTCTTGTTGTCTCTCTCTCGCTCTCCAGTATCTACCCCTCTCTCCCCCTCACTTTGTATCCCCCTCCCTCTCTCACTCATTGTATCCCCTTCCCTCTCTCCCCCACCATTGTGCTTTATCATATAGAGATTCACTAATCTGTGTAATTGAGAGAAGCACCGAAGATTGACCTCCATTATTGTCTATGTAAATCAAAACTTCCGCAAACTTTAAATATGGATGTTTGCATTTGCATTGTACAAATTTCAATTTCTTATGGTGCATTATTTCTTACACATCGCCTCGATATGTTATTAATTACACCTCGCACCGATGTGTTTCAAACTATATAGCGCATTGAATGAAGCAAGTTAGAAAAATAATGTGTGCTTACTTTCAATACTTTGAAATTTATTACAAAAATAAATTGGTGTGTTATACATATACACTACATCGATGCGCTACTCACAGTATTGTGCACCGAAAATGTAACTTTTGTAAAAACAAAATGCACACATTTATTATCAATGCATCGAAATATACAACGAAAAATGAGCGGGAAATTGAGTTTTTGTGTTTATAAAGGAAAACCCTACTCATTCTTTTGTTTGTTTACCAAAATTTAGAAAGGATATTTGTGCAACATATATTTATTAGCAAAGATTTCAAAGTGGGTGGATTTTTTTTAAGAGCCAAATTTGAGGGGGATTATTGTATATCACATAGAAATCTGTAGAGGAAAAATTTCAGGTATATGATTTCAGTCTATTAATCATATTGATCTTTCTCCTATTTGATTCAAACAATTTTTAGTGCATTACCAAAGAAAAAAAAAGGGTTTCATTGTTACCTTTAGTATTGGAAGCCCTAATTTCCTCATTGTTTTTTTGCTTTCTTTTTCTGTATTTCACAAGAATATTTTTTTTTAAACACCATTTCTTTATAGGATTTGTTTATTTATATATGGGTGTTTCTTATGCATTGAAATGAAACTACTCATTGCATTGGATCCCAAACCGTCCCGACATTGTCATTTTTTTTTAAATGTCTTCATGGTGACCAGTGCACTTTGCACAAGTAAGTGCATCGACGTGTATTTGTTTGTAAACAACATCGATTTATTTCAATTCACAATATTATTAAAAAATCATTTTTGCGGTCCAAGGTGCACATTTTACTTAAATATGCATCGAGGAACATTGCTTACAAAGTGCACTATTGAATTTAAAATGGAAAAATTATTGTTTAATATGGAAATCGCCATTCCTTAAATTCGTTCACTGCTCGACAGTGTGTAATAAACAATACTTAGGAAGTTGTACTTTTCTTAATTCATAAAGCACTGCCTAAATACAAAAAATTGTAAAATGTTTTCAATTTCACGATACTGTTATATTGTATTGATGTGTATATGTATGGTTGACGTGCCAATGCGTATCAATATTGTTGATGCCCTGGTGCGGAGTATATTAATATACGCACTGAGATCTTATATATATATATATATATATATATATATATATATATATATATATATATATATATATATATATATATATATATATATATATATATATATATATATATATATATATCTTTTTTTTCATGGAGATTTTGAAAATTTCAAGGGACAAACAAGGGGAAAACCAAGACATGTTGGTAGGGATGTCCAAAAAAGTGTAGAAGAAGATGTTAAAAGAAATGGACATAATTGTGTCACAAGAGGATCCTTCCCAACTACAATGTGCATCAGAGGTATGTAAACATTTATTTATTCTTTTATGTACATCGAATATAAGTATCGCGTGAATTATTAGCTTTTCAATTGTTTTGTTGCAGAAAAGAAAAACAAATATAATCCATTCAACACATAAGAGAGGACAACAAGGAATAAAATGGTGGATTGCAAATTTTGTGAGTATTTACGTTTTCAACCTTTCTTAAGATTTCATGTTTGCTATAATCTTTATAT
>ML810925.1:205963-224123 GCA_009831015.1 Picea engelmannii
ATATATATTACAGATTATTTCTATATTCGTAGATGGACGATGAAGGGATAGAACATAAAAAGCAAGCCAATCAAGAAAACATTATGTTAAAAAACCTAAGTACAATATCACCTACAAATGATGAACAAATATGGCGTGCACACAACTCGAGCAATGACAACAGTTCAACTGATGAATGAAAACCAATATAATTGAATGTTATTGCAAGTTGTATATGTTGTAATATTTGTCTCTGTAAATCAAGGATTTTTTTTAATGTACTCGGCATATTGTCCCAATTGCATGAGGACATGTTACCAATAAGTGTAACAATTACAAATTGTTTGCAATTTTATATTGTATTGGACCTTTACGTTGTCCCTTTTTGTATGACACCGGGTCTCTTATTCACATATAATAAAATGGGTTTATTATTTCATTGCATTGTCAAATGTTGTAAAATGTTGTGTTCCTAAATAATTAATATGTGGATGGTTTACATTGTTACAAATAATAGAGATTTAATTGGTTAGATAATGCATTAATGCAAACATTATGTCGAAATGCAATAACAAAAATATAAACAATATTATTATAGAAAAAAAAAATGATTTTGAAATGGTTAATTGAAATTTTGTTAAAAACAATGAATTAAAATATATGCATATTAGTGCATTGTATTATTTTGAACTCACTAGAGAGTGTGTGCCATAATATAGCCATCAATGCATTTTGAGGAGTCATATGTACTGGTGCATATTAATTATAATAACGTATCGGTATGTATTATTGAGAAAATGTATTGTTTTGTAAACGATATAACGTACAATAATATTTATCGCTTTAAAATTGTATTGTGCTCATGTTTGAAATATATACAGGGGCACTAAAAATAATTTATGTACAGGTGCATTAAATTTATTATACTCATTGGGATTCTAAGTATTATTTAGGCATCGGTTCCTTTACTATAATATATGCATCGTTACATACTAAAAATAATGGCACCGGCATCTCACATCAAATATTCAAAATTTCACTATCCTTCGGTGCACATGGTAAAACAAATACCGGTACATACTAATTACACAAGCACTAGGGAACATGCTATATTATGGAACAACTGCTAAAAAATCCACAACTAATAGAGGAGGTTGTCGTGGAGGGTTTTTTTTTTAAATTGCCAAATTCTATAACACTATTAACCTATGCTAGAAGGTGTTCTCCTTGTAGTGTTCATCTCATGAAATTATTCGATCTTTCCATCATAGTACCTTTTTGAAAGGTATTTCTATTGAAAGTGTTTCTTAAATTGCTTCTAGGTGATTCTTATCTCACTCATCTTATTCACTTTCTTGAGATATTTCCATCAAATGGATGCTTTGTCATTCATATTAAAAATGGCCACTCTATTCTTCATGCTCCCAAAATAGTCATGAAATTGAAAATATTTCCTTATTCCAAAAAGCCATGCCTCCACTTCTTCACTTGATTTTACCTCACCATCAAAGATGGGTGAGGTTACCTTTCTAAATTCCCATTTAAATAATATCTAAAATGCCTCTTCTTCTTCTATCTATAAGAATAATCCCTTAAATCATTATTGATTTAATCTTCATGAGTTGTATCCTTGTATGATAATTTAGATAGTGAGTATGTCCCATCACTCGATATCTAATTATTAATACTATGGAACCTTTTCTTCAATGGAATCTTACCAACATTGCTTGAAATTTGTTCTTGATGCATTTGTTTCTGAATTTTGGTTAAATTTTGCAATAGGGTAGAAAAGATAGTAATTAATTAATTTGGGATCTAAGGAAAATTAGTTTGCATAGTCTAAGATTTCAAATATTATAAGATTTGTTGTGACGAACTGTTCGAGTGGAATATCCATGGTAGTTTACAGATCAAGACTCATTTTTCTGAAAGTTTGTTAAATCTTCCATGGCAATGATTACTTAACTTCATAACACTAATTACTTGCAAATCTATTTGAACACTAATCATTTGCGTAACAAAAAACAAAAAGAGAATGAAATTTTAGTTTTAACATAACACCATAATTATTTTCATCAATTTTAATTTGAGCTTATACAACCCCTAGTGTTGTAACCTTGGATTTGATACCAATTAGTTAGATACCTCTACCTTAAATCATGGTTTTTTTTTTTGTTTTTTTTTTTGTTTTTTTTAATGTAGAGTATTAGGGTTTTTTTTTTCGTACATTCTATCTAATCATTTCCTATACATGCAGAGTATTAACACTACATATATTTATCCATATCCTTCGATAATATGTGTACATACACATTTTTAACTAAAAAAATAAAAAAGAAAATAATTTTAAATGACTTGCACAGTTGGTGTTTGGTAGTTATGCTCCCAAACTCTCACTCAACTTTGTCTAATGAAAGTAGTGTAACTTAGCTTAATATCAAAAATCAAAAGAGAGATTAAACATGGAAATACAAATCCATTATGTCAATTGTACTTGATACTCCATCTTCACTTTCAATCTCCAATTTGTGGCAGACCATGGAGAGCATATATCTTGTTCATGATTTAATTTCACATTAATTTTTCCTTTACTGTATAACTTGTATGCAAACTCTATGCAACACATGCTCTAGGAATAAATAGGTTAAGACAACAACTTCTATTCACCATTTATGGCGTTTTATAGTCTAACTATGGGAGTCATAACTATAGATGAGCTTATTCATAATTTCATTGCAACTTCCAACAATGTATCTATGCAAACAAAGAAAGAGAGTTATATTCAAGAAATTCAAAATGGTCCAATGCCACCACACCCCATCGACATACCCATAAATGTCAAAGTAATTTATATAGTATAAATCTTGCTAGATAAAAATATACCAGCAACAAAAGAGAGAAACATGTGCCTTAACTTTGTGGAGGAATTTGAG
The DNA here is from genome assembly GCA_009831015.1 of Picea engelmannii. NCBI lineage: Eukaryota > Viridiplantae > Streptophyta > Pinopsida > Pinales > Pinaceae > Picea > Picea engelmannii. The sequence goes on from ML810925.1 coordinate 208,876, forward strand.
CCATCTTGTTCCTTAACTAGCATTGTAAATACTTGCACATCTATTTTTGTTAAAGCATATATGTCTAGTGATACCTCTAGATGATCAAGACACAAAGACATATGTGTTCCACTTGAAACATATTGTCAAGTCATGTATACAATCATTTTATAATTATCAAAAACATAGTTGAGGAGAATAATTTTGACAAAACCTATGGTAAATAAGGCCATGAAAATATTCAAATTGTTTTTGGAACTAGTTATTAAATCTAGTGATCCTTTCCGATTACATATCGCTACAACTATTGGGGTATATTTTAATATATAGAAGATGTAGTCTAGTGACATCTATATCATGATAGAATAGAGATTGCATACAACCAATGGGGATGAGATGTTAATAACTATAGAACCTTCAATTGTATTCTTTGGAAATAAAGATATGTGGCTAGAGACAAACAAAATGCCAACAAAATCAAATACTAATCTCCTAATATATCCACAAATACTCCAAGACTAAACATAAAACTAGATATCTAGCAACCTTCATCTTTACTTTGTGGGTCTTGGTTAGTTGTGGTGACATGTTTCTAGTAAAGGAAGATACTTGGTTAAAGTAATAGATCAATCCAAAACATTCTAACCTTTTTCTCTCTACTAGTGTAGGAGTTAATGAGCCTCTCTTTTATTTTTTTAAACTATTCACGATTATGATAATGTGACTTGGTTAATTCCTACTTCTAATAGTAAATATTTAGGAATTGTAGATTAGGAGATTGAGAATGAATATGGAACTCGAGAAAAATGAATCATCCAAATTAATGAAAAATTGCTAGTACATGTCCACCTTTTCTTCAATTATGTCATCCATGTGATTCATCATAGTAAATCTAGAGTTGATACTAAATATTATTCTAAGAATTGAAAATTGGTAATGAGTTTGTTGAATACATAGAACACTAATTGTTACAATGAAATTGTAACCCATTAATAAAAATGCATGGACATCATATTAATAATAGAGATGAGAATGTTGATGTCAACTGAAAAATATCAAGCCAAGAATCATAAATTTTTTATGTCGAGAAGTCATAAATAGATAGTGTAGAAAATAGCTCAATTAGAGGACAAGTCAAGTTTTTCAAAATTCTTTGTGTATCATATACAACGATTTCCACCTACAGGTGATCCCTTTTTTTTTTTATCAAGAACCATGTCTCTATAGTTGGGAAGCACACATACTTTAATCATCAAAACCTATGGAGGTTTCCATGTAATTTCTCCATTTTGTTGGTAACCGATAAGTTACAAACCTACAGGAAGTTAGAATACATTTACTCATGAAACTCAATGACATATTTACCTCCTAATAACAAAGTGTTGAAAAATAGAATAGCTTTGAGGCATGTGGTTTTTTTTAACCCTGCAAAAAATGAGGATGCCTTCAACCATAAAAATGGAAAATTATATAAGAACATAATAAAAAATTCCATAGAAATGATGAAATATTTATCTTTTCCAAAGGCCGAATGCCAATAAACTGACAAGGATTGAGCAATTTTCCACCCAACTATAGGTAATCCTATGTGGACTCGGGACAAGTTTGTCATAGTCTTTTTGGATGACATCCTGGTGTATTCCAAGTCGGAGGAAGAGCATGAATAACATCTGAGGATGGTGTGGAAAACTCTCGCGCGCCCCTGACCTAGCCCTGGTAACGCCTAGGGTTCCTTAGTGTGCCGCCATGGAAGCTCAAGGAGGGGAGTCGTTGCCCCCTCCTTCCCCTTCCACCTCCTTTCGACGTCTGGCAGAAGCCTGCAACAAGAAGTCAACCATCTCAGAAACTCCGAGTTTTGTCAAGAAATTGGATGATATACCAGAGATTGACCCGCCACCTGAACTCCCAATGAAAGTTTCCCTATCCCTCTCTGAACGTGGACTTATTGGCCAGTTTATGGGACTCTGGCCCTCAACCAGATCCACAGACAACTGGATACAGCGAAACTGGAGGCCACTGATTACAAATAGTGTGACATGTTATGCGGTCGGGTGAGGATACTTCATTTTCGAATTTATCTCTCAGGAGGACAGAGATTTGATTTTCAGAAACGGCCCGTACTTCATGGGCATCCAAGGACTCTACCTAAACAGATGGACTCCAAATTTTGACCCTGCTTCAGAAGTCCCCAAGGATGTCCCTGTCTGGGTAAGACTCCCTAACCTGCCGATTCATTGCTGGAATCCCACATCGCTTCAGGTAATAGGAAATGGTCTTGGTCACTACATTGACAGAGCAGAACCAAGAGACCAGTATTCCTGTGCGCGGATCTGTGTGGAGGTGGATCTGGAGGTAGGTCTACCCAAGGCAATAAAACTGAAAGTCGACGACTGGCACCACTTCCAAAAGATAGATTACGAACAACTCTCGTTCAAGTGCAGAGGTTGCCACGAATATGGCCACTTCCAAAGGAACTTCCCAAACCCCCCCCCCCACAGATAAATAAGGGGAAGAAGGCTGGCANATCCAAAGCGAGAGGCCAAAGAAATGATCAGACAGACCCACCGAAAGCCAAATCCTCAGGAACCAAAGAAACGGAGAACAACTTCAGTATCCTAGCTAAAGAAGCGGAGGAAAGGGAACAAGCTCCAAGTAAGGAAGTTCAAGAGGGAGAAAAGCAAGAGCAGAATCCTGAAGACAAGGGAAACAAGCCAGCAGAAGAAGAAGGGACGCAAAATAACTCCCCCCAGAAGCAGGAAGGCAGTCAGAACATAGAGGAAGGGGAGATCTCTATAGGCAACAACTCAGACAAAGCAAATGAAGTTTGGGCCACCCCAAAGAAAACGGGAAGAGGCAGGAAAACAAAAAAAGTTGAGAGGGACCAGGAAACCTACAAAGATGTACTCAACGGGTCGCAACCCACCATCAAGCAGCTGATTAATGTTCGTCACACACGAAAGCAAGCCAAAGCCTCCCAAGGAGGCCATCCCTCCCCTCAAGGTTTATAATGATCATAAACTCCTGGAACTGCAGGGGAATGGGCAGCAAAAGGAAGGAAGAAGCGCTTAAGGATATAATCAAAACCTCGAAAGAAAGTATCCTACTGCTCCAGGAGACTAAAATGATCCAGCAAGATGCGCTCAAAACCTTGTTGAACGTTTGGAAAGGAAGCCTCGGAGTTGCTGGAAACGCCAAAGGCGCCTCAGGAGGACTCTGCACAATGTGGAATGCCTCTAAAATAGACATGCTCAGCTCTGACACTTGCATGCATTGGATTCACACCAAATTTCTCCACAAAGATTTGGGCTGCCAGGTAAGTGTCTTTAATATTTACGTTCCACAGCATTTGGGGGAAAAAAAACACTATTGGGAGTCCTTACAGGACTACCTCCAGCAAAATAACCTCACCAATATCATCCTTGGAGGAGATCTAAATGTAACGTTAGCCCAGGAAGAGAAGAGAGGAGGCTCCATAGTAAGAGACCCAGCCAGAGAATGGGTAGAGGACTTAGCCTCAGCCTGGGATCTCCTCGATATTAAACCAGTCAAAGGATGTTACACGTGGACCAATAAGAGGATCAGTCCTAGGCACATCGCTACCAGACTAGACAGATTCCTAGTACAAAGCTCCCTCCTGCTGCTAGGACTCGAAGCAAAAGCAAAAATTCTGCCCCACAGCGTTTCTGATCACAAGCCCATTCGGTTAGAGATTAAAAAAGACCAAGTCAGAGGGCCCATCCCCTTCAGATTCAACCCAAGTTGGATAAATGACAAAGACTTCATGGCTCTAGTTACAAAAATATGGGCCACCACGTTTCAAGGCTCAGTTTTTTATGTGTGGGAGGAAAAAATTAAAAGACTAAAAAACGATCTAAAGATTCGGGCAAAGAACCAACCAAGCCCAATAGCAGTGCGCCTAGCAGCCCAAGCCCAACTCGAGGCCCATCAATTGGAGATGGAACAACAGGAGATCACTCCTACAATCTTGCAACAAGAGGACAACCTTCAAAGGCAATGGCACAAAGCCTGCAGAGTGGAGGAAAACTATTGGAGGCAGAAGTCAAGAAGCTTATGGCTGAAAGAGGGAGACCGTAACACAGCCTACTTTCACAAACAAGCGGAAGCAAGGAAACAATACAAGGCAGTGACAGAAGTCCAAGTCCAGAACAAAACAATTGTAGACCCAGAGGGCATAAAACAAGCAGCGTATGAAGCTTTTGAGAAGCTATACACAGAACCAAAAGGCTCGGCAATGGACCAGCAGAGGTACCCTCTCACGGTTATCCCAAGGTTAATAAATGAGGACACCAACAACAAGCTGACAAGGGAGGTAACGCAACAAGAGATAAAGGAGGCCCTTGATCAGATGAACCCAGACAAGGCCCCGGGACCGGACGGGTTCACTGCCAGATTCTATCAGCAGTGCTGGAATATAATTAAAAAGGATCTAACCAAAATGATTCAGAAGTCGCAGCAGGCCAGTAAGCTAGGAGGAAGCACCAACTCTTCCTTTCTGGCTCTCATCCCGAAATAAAAAGGAGTGATTTCCTTCAACCGCTTCAGACCAATCTCCTTATGCAACACAAGCTATAAAATTCTCGCCAAAGTAATAGCCAATCGTCTCAAGGCAACTCTCCCTCTCATCGTTCCTGAAAACCAAGGCGGCTTTGTCCAAGGGAGGCATATCATCGACAACATCATCCTGGTTCAAGAGGCGATTCATTCCAGTGTCCTAAGGAAAGAAAAAGGTATGGTGATCAAACTAGATCTTGCTAATGCATTTGATAGAGTCAGACATGAATTTTTATTTGAAGTTATGAGGAAGTTTGGGTTTGACTCGAAATTTATAAGTTGGATAAAAGCCTGCATCGGATCTCCATGGATAGCCCCTCTGGTGAATGGGAAAGTAACAGACTTCTTCAAAGCCTCCAGGGGCCTAAGGCAAGGATGTCCTCTTTCGCCCTTGCTCTATGCAATTCAAGCATCAGTCCTCAGCTACCAACTGGAAAACTCCCAAACTCACAAAGATCTTCATGGACTAAGAATAGTGCAAGGGGTGAAAGACATCAACCATGCACAATTCGCGGATGACACACTTCTGTTGGGAGGAGCAAGCCCAATAATAGCAAAAAAGTTTAAGGAAGAACTGGACGCATATGCAGCAGCCTCCGACAGTGAAATAAATCAGACCAAGAGTAATATTTATGGTTGGAACATCACCCCAAATGAAATGCTGAGAATAACAAGAGTCCTAGGGATGGAGAGGCATACAAATTGGGAGGCCTTTAAGTACCTGGGAGTCCCTATCTTTAAGTCTGCCCCTAGAGCCTCTCACTTGAACCATCTTGCAGAAAAACTCAAGAATAAATTCACTTATTGGGGGGCAAATTGGCTAAACGTAGCAGGGAAGGCAGTCCCGATAAAGGCTGTGGTGTCTAGTATCTCTATCTATCAATGCTCACTGTTGTTAGCTCCTGCCACAGTCATCCAAAAAATTGAATCTTTTCAGAGACGCTTCTTGTGGGAAGGAAAAAGGCAAGTAAGAAAGAAGCTACACTTGATTAGCTGGGAAAAAACCACAAATCCCTTCATGGAAGGGGGTCTCAATTTAAAAAAAACAAGAATTCAAAATCTGGCCTTAGGGGCAAAGCTTCTCTAGAAGATGATCACCGACAAACCCTCTTGGAGTAAACTCGCACTTTGGAGGAAATACTTTCGAGGGTCTCAGGACAGAAGCTTAGAATTCCCTTGCAAGGAATTGAAAATCTCTCCTATCTTTGCGCTATGCAAGAAGGCGCCTCCTCACTTCAGCCCTCATCTAACCTGGGTGCCGAAAAATGGTAAGAAAATAAGAATCTTGACAGACTCAATAATGGGCGACCCACCGCTAGATCATCGTCAGGACCTACATTTCCTCAAAGACTGGATGGGCAGTCAAAACATTTTAACGCTCTCCGAAATTTCAGTCTGGGGAGAAGAAAGGCCTCGCCCCCGGCAAGGGTGGGAAGTCCCAAACAGACCAGCTACTCTAGACAGTCAATGGGATGACCTTAAGAAGTGTCTTCAAGGGAAAGCCCCTCTAAAAAAGAGAGGCAAAGATGAAAGAGGATGGGGAAGGAACGCCCGGGTTTACACCACAACAGAGGGCTACCAACTCTTCATCACCGTCCCCACTGCTATTCCTAATCCGACACTTTGGAAAGTAGTCTGGCAGCCACGCTCCCTTCCAAAAATCGACCTCTTCATTTGGACCCTGGCGCACAAGAGTATCCAAACAGGGGAGAACCTCAGAAGAAGGGGTTGGGAAGGACCCTTCAGGTGCCCTCTTTTCCTTCATGAAGAAGAAACCACTGACCATCTTCTCCTAAACTACAGTTATTCAAAAGAAGTCTGGATGAAGGTAACAGGCTCCCAACCAACAACCAACTTTCCTCCTGATGTGATAAGTCTCCTCCTCCAATGGGAATCCTTGTTCCCCTTTGCGGTCAAGAGGAGAAACCAAGCTCTCTTGATACGGGGAATGCTCCCAAAGTTTGTCCTATGGAACCTTTGGTTAGAGAGGAACCACAAAATTTTCAGAGAAAGTCAAATGAGTGAAGACAGAGTCAGCACTAAAATTCAAGCTCTGTTGGGAGAATCAGTTTCTCATCTTTGCTCTACAGTCAAGCTTCACAAAATGGATGAAGAAGAGGAGCGTTGGATAGACCAGTTCAAAATACAAGGATTAGAGACCAAAAAGGGAAGTGATCCAATCCAAGAAGGCTGGGAGATCAGAAAAAGCGAAAAAGAATTTGCAAAGTGGAAACGAGAAATAAAAACGCCTATTCTCTTCTTTGATGGGGCCTCGAAGGGAAACCAAGGCCAGGCTGGGGGAGGGGGCATAATTGAAAATCCCAAAGAGGTCCTAGCAACGCACTTCGCTATCGGTCTAGGCATAGAGTCCAACAACAGAGCTGAGGCTTTGGCTCTCTGGCAAGGTCTGCACCAAGCAATTAAACTCAGAATCCAGGACTTGACAATCATCAGTGATTCTAGAATAATTATACAAGCCATGATCAATCACTCCACAACCCAAAGCACTAAGATCAACAATCTTCTAGATCAAATTCGCCTCCTCCTAAGGAATTTTAATTCTTATCAATTATTTCATGTGTTAAGGGTCCTCAACGGAATGGCTGATAAGGAAGCCAACAAAGGCACGTTCTTGGAGGCGGGGGTACTGTTAGTCAATGAAATGATGAATAATGTGGAGCTCCCATGAACCCTCGCCGTCCTCTTGCACTCTCCCAAATGCAAGATCTGGCAGCAGCATGGGAATCTGGTGAATCTCAAGATCAGAGTGGGGCAGATGTTCTAGTTGGATGGAAGAGCTGGCTCAGTACCATGAGGAATGGTGCTCCAGATCTGGGGGAGACAAGAGATTCGCGCAGCCCCTGGCCAGAAATCCAGCAAATCCAACTGCAATAATGAGATCGCGCGCGAAAGAAATAAAGGGCGACCACTGCCCTCTCATTCCTTTTCAAACTGAGATCTGCAAGTCGATTAGTAACTGAGAGAGTGTGAAGCATCATAGTGAGAAGGGCAGGACGCGCGAGGTAAGAGGACGAAGGAAAATGGCTTCTTCTTCGACAGGGACGCTGAGCACGGAGGAGCGACTGAAAGAAATGGATAAAGCTCTGGTGAATCTGCAGCAGCTTCTCCAGAATCAATTGGACTTCTTAGAGAACCTGGACGTGGAGGCTGGGCGCAGATTGGAGCAACTCGAAGCTGATATTACCATCACCAAAATTGGCTTCGCGGAGGAGCTGGACAAACTCCATAAGGAGCTGAAGAATCCACAGCAGGAATTTGATGAAAGGATGGATCAGTTGGAAGCCAAGATGGCTCAGCTGAATAACAACTGGAACCAGGATTCCAAGAAGTAATCCCTCTTTGTAAGCAGTCTGTCAGCAGGATCTGACCAGCATTTTGGCATTATGTATTGTAGCCAATGCTCTAAATAATCAGTATGTTAAGCAGCACAGGATCTAGTTTAGTTTACAAGTTACAGTTATCAAAGTAGAATGGTATCAGGAAATCAGGCCCGAAGAAATTCAGGGCCATCTTGTAACTGAATCTGTGGCCTTGCCACCCCTTTAATATAATCTATAACCGTTTTCGTCAAAAAAAAAAAAAAAATCCTATGTGGACTCCACCCCCTAGCCAAGCTATGAGACCACAAGGGTGAAGAAGGAAAATTCAAGATTCTCTCAAGCTATTCTTCCAATCCCAAAAAACATGAAATATCAACCAAGAAACCAAATCTTGAGTTATTTAATTAGATCATCTTTGACACTCACAATACCTGCTCCACACAACACAAGGAAAATATGTCCTTCTTTGCTCAACAACACCTTGGAAGTTCTCTTCCCTCAAGTGTTCTTCAGTGTGTGCATAGCGAGTCCATCTACTGTCCATTTTCAAATTTAACTCCATCAACATTCCTCTTTGTTCTTGGATAATTTTATGACCAACTTTCTCCAAGGATTGTAAAGATGTGCATCTAATCAGTTTGGCCTCTCTTGCTATATATTATTTATTTTTTCATCTTCTATGTTGATTTTTCTCTTCCTCTTCCTCTTCTCAAGGTTCTAATGACCTCCTTTCATTCTCTACTTAGCCCCATAGTATGGAAGCCCTTTGTTTCCAAGCTAAAACTCTATTTTTCTCTCCTCTATCCTTCCCAAAAAAACAATTCTCCCTTCCCTATTCAAATTTTCTTAGTTTTGCATAAGTGAAGGATGACAAGTAAGAGTCCTAAACCAACTTATTTTTGTTTTAATTATGTGGGGGACTTTCTAATGTAAGATATTTGTTGTATAGATTTAAGATATGGCTAGATTCACTTCTTTTATCTCCTATAAATTATAGGCTAGGCTCAACATTAACATCATAAAAAAGTAAAGGTTATAGTAATGGCAAGATGGATAGGAAAAGAGACATAAGTAACTAGGCATATAAAAAGTAGCTTAGTCTTACTTACTTTTTCTCTATTGTGATATCATAGCCCCTTTAGATGCCCATGGTCAATCAATCTTGGTTTTTTTAATAACTACAAAATAGCAGTGTTTAAAAGTATTCAAAATGACGACATTATTATCTCATGATGTGAATAAGGCATAGTAATAGAAATATGCAAAAACATTTAAATATAATTAAATTCAAATTATTGTGAAGAGTCATATAAGTTTATTTGTTTCTACTTTTTGATAGTGGTTTACTATAACATAATCTGAAAACTAGAATTCAGTATATCTATATGGCAACTACATTGGACACAAATCATTTTCCTTACTCACATTCAAAGCTTTTTTATTATACATAAAACATTTCTTTTTGTTAGATTCAAAGCTCTTTTTTTTACAATAAAAGATACAACTTCATTGAACAAAAATCATTTTCCTTACTCACATTCAAAGCTTTTTTATTATACATAAAATCTTGAGTAGATTTAAAGCTTTAAATCTTTTTTACTGTACAAAAAAAAAATACAACTTCATTGAACAAAAATCATTTTCCTTACTTACATTCAAATCTTTTTTATTATACACCAAATTATTTTTCTTGGTTAGATTCAAAGCTCTTTAATTATAAAAAAACATCAATTATAGTTGAGTGATTGAAGCTATACTTTCAACTCTAATCTGTATTTAAAAAATTTTAAAAATAAAATAAAAAATTGGAAAGACAATATTCATCCAATTAACTTATCATGAGTAGACATATTGGTTGAAAACTGTTAAATTCATCACTTGACAAATCTATTAAAAACTCAATTTACAATGTTATAGATAGCTTAACATTAAAAGACTTTACAGCTATTTTTGCATGCAGACCAATGCAACAACTAATTGCAGAAGGTTAAAACTCTAGTATCCTTTAGTGGATATTCATAATAATAACATCGTGACAGTCTTACGATATTTCAGCTTCAGCATTATTGGTTTCTTATGAGCTGCATGCCAATTTCAGCTGCCATTATCTTATCTTACCTCCCGTATACAAGTCAATCATCTGAGATAAGAAGTCACCTGCTGGACTTCAGATATGCATTTATTTCCAAACTGTAAAAATAAAATTTACTCATAGAAGACTTATATATTTATTGCAAAAAAAGAAGAGAAGGATACAGGACAACAGATTCTGATTGTGATGACAGCTAACAATCTCGTTATTTGTGTCCCTTTTGAAGTGTGATCTGACTTGGACAGAGAAAGCTCAAATACCATGGCATGGCGTGGGACAAAAAGAACTCAGAGACTCTGAACTCTGTACCTTTAACGTCTAAGGCCACTTGTGTTACCCGTTAATGCCATAACACAAAACGTCCAAGATTTTTATGCATGAGTCTAAGAACACGGAGATTCATTCTGCTTTTTTGAGCTTTTAGGAGGACAGATTGAATGGTGTTTGATTGAATCCATATCAAAACACAACATACAACCGCATGTTTTCCACCGGATCCATTGAAAACATCTCATCGTATACCTGTGAAACTGAAGCCTTCATCACTGTAAATTAAAGTCACACAATATTTTTTCAATTCTTTTTTACTTTTCTTCTGTTGCTGGAATTGAAATTGCTTTTATTGAAATTGCCTTCAAGCGTTTATTGAAATTGCATGTCATGTCATCTGTCAGATGAGCGATTTTGAATGCTCATAGTTTTAATTTTTTATTATAATTTTGATTTTGAACTAGCAAAGTTCAAGACTTAAATATAATTTTATTCTATTCTGGTTAAACAGCCTTGTTCTCGCCCTTTGGAGGACTTCCTAGGGTATTCGTCATTTCAATTTGGAAGAGAAAATTGCATTGGATTTGCACAATACTATTAAAACATTGCTCCTCTCGCCTCGGATGCTGGAGGATCAACAGGTTCATTGGCATCATAAACAACGAGATGAACTGCTACTTTTGGTGAGTGATAAGCAGTCTTCTTCTCAGCATTCAATGTTGTGGGGGTAGTATATATATGGTAGGATCACTTTGATATAAATGTTTGGATATATTTCATCATCTAAGGCAGTATTGAATGCGGTATAGCATGTTGTATATTGTTCACCTTAAAACAAGCATATTAACTATTTGTAAATGAAAACACTTGAATGTGTTATCTTTATTTTGATAAAAAGTTTTATTGTTACCATTATTTGCCACTTAAAACAATGTTCATTTAAACTATACCTTAGGAAACCACTTTTTAAATCTTCCTTCATATATATATAAGGACTTTACATTTGTAGAGGTTGTTTGTATGGTGACATTTTATCTCAACCTTTAAACCACATTATAAGGTATATAGGATTATTGATGATTCATAAAATAAATTAAAATATAGTGAATAAATACAAGTAAAAATTAAAAATTCATTTTTGGGATTATCATATTAAAGAACCAAGATTTCAACTAGCCAAATGATTTTCATAACATCCCAAAATTAGTTTTCATTTTAACCTTCTATGAATTAAGCATTAAGATATTCATAAATAATTGAGCATACCTTGGTTTGATTTTTCCTAGAAAGAAATTTTAAAAGCTCATTATCTTTACTGGTTACATCCATATGATTCTTATTGCATGTACCTATGTCATCCAAAAAAATATTGCTTTGCAGTTCATTTCATTTCTAACAATTTTAGAAAATTTTAGTTAGGATTGTTTAAATTTCTTCTCACTTAGTATTAGGGCTTTAAATTTCTTCTCACTTAATATTAATCTAGGAATTTCAAATTGGTGATGTCTCCTGTCAAATTTAATGATTTATAATTAAATCAATAAACATTTTTAAATAGTTGACCATATTTAATATTAAATTACCTCACGTTTCATCCCTACTTAGTAGGGATTTGCATCTATATGTTTGGACCAAAGCTTAAGTTCTTTTTTTATTAAATGAGGCAGGTCGTAGGATACCCCTCTAAGCAGGGTATAAATTTGATGGGCACTCCTATCCTTTAAGTAATTTTTTTGAGTGGTTTCTTTTTAAAACTGTCATTTCAGTGATGTTTTATTTTTATTTTTGTTCGTCATTTAAATTTTATGTGTCATATGTGTTTTTGTTCATTTTTATTGTAAATACAAAAGCATTCTAGGCTCAACATAAAATTATTATGAAATACAACACCATTAAAAACATAAGCAAAAAAAAGATTAATGATTACTAATTGTTATTGTAAGTTGTGAGCAAAACCTATGCTATAATATTTGTAACTTAGACAATGTGCTAGACATACAACTTGCAAGTTGCAACATTCATATAATATAAAATTTGTAACTTAAGTTATGTATACTTTACACAAAAATAGATATTCAAATTTAAAAATTTGTTATTATATTATATTATATATATTGTTATTACATTACAACATTGTTATTATATCATATTGTATATTATAATATAATATGAATACAGTAAATTTTTGAATTTAAAAATTACCAATATTTAAAAATTAAAAATAGATAAATACCTATCAAATTTAACCACTAACCTCCACATAGAAAGTAGTGTTTTTTCTTTTATTTAGGAGGTCCCATGGACAGCGTGGCATGCATGTGAATTGGGCATCGTTATTCATGAGATTTATTGAATTCAATTCTTTAAATATCATGCTGATTTTCCGGCAACGACATTCATTATATTATTGAGTAGTAGCTATCGGGCGTGTAGCTATTCTAGTGGACGTAGTCTGCCGCGCTGATTGACTGTAGTACCTCCTCGTATAACTGAAATTTCGCTTTCTATAATTAATTGTAAGTGTTACTTTGCCCCCACAGTCGTACAACAAACGATTGTTTACCTGGTTACTGGGCACATGCATAGCGTTGAATGGTGCATCGTTTATTGTGCCAACAATTTCTGCGAGCTGGAAAATAGGAATAACGTGATCACCCAAATATACTAGGTTTAATCTGTAAATCTAAAGCAGAATTGGTGATACTATATTATATGGTCAACCGAAAATTATGTTCCACAAACATGATTTTTGTTGTTTTTTTCCTAAATTAAGTTGGACAGCAAGTGTTCAAATCTTTTTGTGGTGCTATTCGAGTTGTACAGAGTTAAGTAAATGTTAAACCCAATAGCTTAATTGAGGTGTTTTTTTTGTTTGTGTAATTTAATTGTTATATATTTTTGTCTTAACAGTTTTTTAAGTTTTTGTTATTTATTTCTTATTTAATTTTGTAGGAAATTTAGTAAGAATTTGTTGGATGATTCAAAAATAGAATTTAAATAATAAAAAAAATGTGATTTTATGTAGATTTATGTAGTCAGATTCAATAAAAAAATACTTAAACATAAAACAATTTCTTTAGATTATTTCTTATTTTTTTTAATAACATTTTTAATATTTTAAAAATTATAACTGCTTAATGTTCTAATTAATTTTGATAAGTTTTTCAAATAAATCAAAAATTTTAAGATCAAAATTCTTATTAGGTAGAATTATAATTTAAGCAAAATTTCCATTCAATTTGGATTTTTTTTAATATAAATTAAATAAATTTAACAAATATAATGGTGATTGGAATTCTGAATTTATGAACTATAATTTCATTTACTTAAAGTGTTTAATGGAAATGATGCTCGTTTATGGCATTGTCATGATATCTAGCAACTTATACTTGACATTAATTAATGTTATTTTATGAAACGATAGTCATTCTAGCATAGAGAGTAGGGATCAAATTTGAAGAATGGTTCCTAATTTCAGTGAGAAGGGTATATATTCATACAAATATTTCATAATAAAAAGTTATTAAAAAAATTGCATTTCAATTGACAACAATAAATTAGAATCACCCTTAATAAATAAATAAATGTGTTATATAAAATATTACATTTTCAATCAAATTTATCTCTAATAAAAGAATAGCTACCTAAAAAATATCACAATTATAACAATATCAAATATATATTTAGTCAATTTTGAAAATATAGATTCATAAACAATAAACTTTGTAAATTGTATTAATTCTTTTTAAAATGAAATAGTACATTTTGTCTCCAAAATAAAGGTATACTTGAGTGTTTTTACCCATATATTCCATCTATCTCAACTCTTGTTCTTAAATCAACCTAGCCCCAAAATAGCTATTATGTAATACATCCATAAAAAAATAATTTGGATATGACAAAAGTTGAGGAAGAAACATTTCAAATACATTTATGAGATATAAAATGAAAATAACAAAAAAAGTTACTAGACCAATTCAAAATTCAGAAAGTTTTGCAAAATAAAGTGTTGGTGAAACTTTGTATTAAGATGTGAATCAAACCCTTGAGAGAAACCTTCTCCCTTTGCAGATTCACCACATAACTAATTTTTTTATATGTTTTTGTCAATAAATTTATAAAAAAATTAAATAACAAAATATAAAAAAATTAAAATATTATATTTACATATATATTAAATTTCTCAATTTTCAAATCTAGATTTTAAGTTAAACCGAAAAAAAAAATATTATAATATTTTTATAATATATAAACAAAATATTAAAACAAATGAACTAAAAGAATGGATCGATGAAAATGGAGAGTAATCCCCATCATCCAATTCATAAAAGTCATATCAAACTACTGTAAATGCCATCACCATAGATTACCTATTCCGTAGCCAGGGCAATGAGATCTTTCATGAGCTTTGAAGAGATGAGGCAAAGGAAATAGTCTGGAACGCCAATGGCATCCAACTTTTTCGACAATAGTTGGGTCATTCTCTACCTTTTTGTTGTGGCATATTAGTTTGTGATTCTTGAGGGTGGCTAGAATGCAAGAGATCTCATCAAATACCTCAGTCTTATAGGGGTAGTGGCACCTCCCGTGGCAGAATGAATGATTGAAGGAATGAAGTAGGGACTTCGTCTAACTTTTTCGATCTTGGGTCAAAGAACTCTCCTCCCCTCAATCCAGGTGACCAGAATGATCCAGAAAAAATGGAGACATAGGTGACAACATGAGTAGTAGAGGAAGATGCAGATATCATGTTGTCACCTAAACTCATGTTGTCACCTAAGCAGATATTATTCTGCTTTATTTTCAAGGATATGTTGTCACCTAAACTTGTTTCTGACAAATTAACAAAGGAAAAAAATGACTATCATATTTGGATTGCATAATTCTTATTCTCCAATATTTGAAGGAAATGTTTTCAATTATCGCGACTCGCCATCATCAATAACATGTATTCATGGTTTTTAAAAATGTGACATTTACTATTTTTTTTTCTA
>ML810925.1:234500-250987 GCA_009831015.1 Picea engelmannii
TTTGTTGGATAATAATAAAGGAAGGACCTGGCAATTTCTCTGGTGGACGTAGCCCACACTGGGTGAACCACGTAAATCTGTGTCTCTCTTGTATTGTGTATCTTCTGTGTTTTGTTTCTGCATTTGTTTTATTTTATTGCTCCACGGTCCTATTTTTCTAACAACAGGTTCCTTTATTGGCATTCGATGTGTTCTCTGGTAGTTATAGCTTGACTCTGTTCTCCAATTTGCTCTGGTTTTCTCTTATTTTATCTTAATCCCTAATTCGTGGCACATTACCCCTTAATTGGGTAATATTACATTAGTATTTTTATTTTATTTATGTCGTCTTGGATCCATTAGTTGTAATTGTACCTCCTAGTCTCCTATATATACCAAGGAGACCTTTTCCTTTGGAATCATATGGTAATTGTGAATTCATATGATGTATAAGGAGGTTCCCCCCTTAAAGAGGATTATTATCTAAATTTATCTCTTTTTCAAGGTGTTGAGTACTTATGCTAAGGTTTCTGTTCTATTTTGATATTTGGTTCTTAACATTTGGTATCAGAGCTAGAAAATCCTCGGAACTGGCTTCTTCAAAACAAGTCTTCTTGGAATTTTCGCTACAACTTATTTTATGGAAGGTTTCAGGATCTGGAATTTCTATGGTGTAGAGGCGACATATATATATAACTTGGGTCCAAATTTTAGATCTATTTCATTATATTTTTGGAGATACATCCTGTTCAAGTTAGGGTTTTTTACTAGTCCTGAAACTAGTCTGAAAAAAGTCTTCTTGGAATTTTCAGTCCCAATTATTTTCATCTTGGTTTCAGGTTCTAAAATTTTTACAGTATGAAGGAGTAATAGTGAAGTGTCTTTTGTACAAATTTATACCCTTTATTCATTGTACTCTTAAATTTATTCCCTGAGGAAAGTAGAGTTTTTGGTTGGTCCATATTTCATTCTAAAACACACGTTCTTTGGAAAACTGGTATATCTGAAGCTACAAACCTCCAAATTGAGTGAGACCTATTCTATTGGTTAGGGTATGGAACTAAGTTTTATTGGTATGAATTTAAAGTTCTGAAGTGAAGACAATGACACATGGAATTCCATGCAAGTTCTCTCTCCTGAAAGGGAAAAAATCAACACATCTTGGGAAAGTTATCATAAAATTCTATTGGAGAATCCAATATTGGTCTAACCTGTGGGGTTGGAAAGAAGACACATAATTCTACCTCAAGCATAAATTTAATAGTCATAAGGGCCAAAATTGCAGAGCTACAACAAAAGAAAGGTTAACTAGCATAACAATCTCCAAATCTGGGTTTTAAAAGGTGCATTTTTTTGGAAATTTGCATATCTTTTGACTAGAAGATCCAATTGGGGTGATTCAAAAAGTGGAATAAAGTGGGATAAAATCAGTATCACATAAATTTGGGATAATCTTATGGTTTTTTAGGTACATTCGTATTCTGGCGTCTTTAAACGTAGGAGTTGTCATTACTTGTCAACGCTAGAACCCAGGGACTGTGTGGTTCTTCCACATACCTAGATTATATCAGAAGGCCCCTTTCGAACGATTACACATTAGACAACACTACTACTTATTTGAGCTCCCACGTACCTAGCGTATATTGGGAGACCCCCTAGAATCCTATGACGAACCATGTAAACCATTTGGTCGTCTTGTTTCTATAATACACTGAGAAAAACACTTGGGGAGATCACCCTCTAGTACCTGGGTAGTCGGATAGTATGGTTAAGGGAATGGTCAAGCATCCTTATTTACTGACTTGAGATATTGGGCCAAGTACTATTGTTGGACCCCGCACATACATCAGAGATCTATAGCACTTTACACTCCCTTTTCTATGAGGACGTCTACTTAAGTGAATTAGGAATTCCTACCTTATAGTGATACTTGGCCAACATACCACCAAAAAAGGAAACTTCTACACCAAATAAGCCCTCAGAAATTCCTACTTGGACTCTTGATGAAGGTGAAGAAATACACAAGGACATAGATGATTTACAAAAGAAGGTAGTAACAAAAGATGAACTACAAAGGATGATGGATTCAACTTAAGCTAAGATGGAAACAATGATGGATACTAATATGGATGGATTAAAAGAGGAGATCATGGAAGGGTTTAAAAAGTCTCTCATAGAGAGACCACCTGCAAGTGACAATGTATCCCATGAAATTCATGATGAGGAAACAAGGAAGATGAATCAAGACTGGAGAAACTCCAACTTTGGGTTGAAGACCAACCAATTTACTAAGATCGATATGAGAAAGTTTGACGGCAAGGATCCAATCACATGGATACTCCAGATGGAGTAGTTCTTGATCTACATGATATGCCTCAAACACAAAAGGTACAAATTGTGTCCTTATATTTAGAACCTAATCAGTTTGTGTGGTATCGATGGCTTTGTTCTCGCAAATCACTTGTCACTTGGAAAATTTTAATGCAAGAAATGATAGCACACTATGAGGATACAATGAACAATATTTTATTCATCCAATTGATAAATCTCAAGCAAAAGGGTTCAGTTGCAGAGCACATTGAGAACTTCCAAAGATTGAATATAAAGGTAACACATATTCTACATGAGAACCTAATTGATGTCTTCATATGAACTTTAAAGGATAGCACTCAACATGAGGTTCGCCTTTGGGAACCCAAATCATTGGAGAATGCATTCAGGGTGGCGAGAAATGTTGAAAGTAAAAATCTAGCTATGGCTACTAAAAGGGCCACCCCTAACATATACGGAGAGAATATTGTTCCTTCTTCTAAACCATGTCAACCTACAAGGCTAACACCTCAAGAATTGGAGGAAATAAAAGAAAAAGGTTTATGCTTTAATTGTGACAGCAAGTATAGTAAGGGACATAAGTGTGGTGAGAAGGAGAATAAGAACTAGAGCAAGAGCCATCTCAAGATGAAGATGTAGAAGAGATTTCTTCTTAAGAGATGACTCCCACCATATCATGTCATGCATTGGCTAGAATTATCACTCCTCAAACCCTCACGATCAAAGGATATATCAAAAATAAAAAGGTAATAGTGTTAGTTGATTCTGGTAGTACTCATAATTTCATTCACTGCAAATTAGCCAAATCTCTCAATTTCTTTATATATCCAACACCAGAGTTTCAAGTAATGATTACAAATGGAAGAACTATCAATTGCTCATGAAAATGCCATAAGATAAATCTTACTATGGGGGAATATGTAATGAATAGTCCAATAGTTTCTATACCCA
The DNA here is from genome assembly GCA_009831015.1 of Picea engelmannii. NCBI lineage: Eukaryota > Viridiplantae > Streptophyta > Pinopsida > Pinales > Pinaceae > Picea > Picea engelmannii. Next base: position 237,762 of record ML810925.1, read on the forward strand.
TGGGTGGTGTTGATGTCGTACTAGGGGTCCAATTGTTACAAACATTGGGAACTATGGCTTTTAATTTTTAAGAACTTTTCATGAATTTTTCATTGGAAGGAAAGGAAATTGAGTTAAAGGGTATCACAGGGAAACCCAGTAAGGTGGTAAGCTCTAATGGCATGAAAAAATTATTGAAAAAGGGGCATCAGGGTGTAATTGTACATCTATGCTCACTAGATGTTCAAACATCTAAGCCAACTATTCCCCTAGATCTTCAAGGGGTCATTTATAAGAATTCAAAAGTATTTGAAGATATTCCCAGAGGTCTTCCACCCAATTGTGATCATGATCATGCTATTCACTTAATTCCTGGGAGTGCTCCACCTAACATTAGGCCTTGTAGATGCCCTCATTCCCAAAAGAGTAAAATTGGGTGTATGGTTGAAGAAACGTGATCTGAAAATGTAAAGGATTGAATCTTTTTAAAATTGCAATTGATATGGTATGTGATTGGGTAATAGGATCAAGTTACAAACACAGAAATATTAATGATTTTTTTACTTAATCATGAGCAACATAAACAGTCATAAATAACCATCATAATACACACATTAACACAAAAAAATGATAAAGGAGTTCACCCCTCTCTTGGGCTACATCTCCTGGTCCAGCTTCCAATGGATCTTTTTCATTAATTCTCAAAGCGTCAAAATCAGTTCTTTAAAATGATCAAAATGAGAAATATATGGCTTCAATGGCTCCATTACATCCAAAAACCCCTAGTTGGGCTCTTGTTGCAACTAGTTTGGTCAAAACCTGAGTTGGAATCACTCCCTGGAAGTTTCTCCCAATTCTTTGTTGTCTCTGCTCACCAAAATGCACCCAGACTGACTGAACTTAGCTCATGGGAATTTTTCATGCCAAAACATTAGCTAATGTGCCTTCTCGCAAAATCAAGCATTTTCTTGCACCATTAGCGCGATTAGCGCCACAAGGGCGTAGGTGTTGGTCGCATGGATCCCAGGTGTCCAGGTCCTAGGCGCTAAATCTGAAACCCATTGCAACAGTTCTATGAGGGATTGGCAGGTGGATGGGCGTGTGTTAGTTGACCATTTGGAGGTGAGTTTTAAACCCCTCGTGCAATTATGTGTGTGTAGTCATATGGCAGAAGCAATATCACCGGGGGTTGGGGCTAAGCCCCGACCCAGACCTCGCCAAACCATACCATATAACAAACTTTAATAATTAGAAAACCATATAGGTGTAAGAAACATCGTGTGGGCGGGTTGGTATCCCGGCCCTGCCAAGTCATCCATGTCCCCAGAGGTCATGGGTTCCAACCCCGTGAACACAAACCCACTTGTATGCCTTGGAGGGGGTGCCATGTGGTAGTCCATGTATGGGCCATGTGGCACCATTCTATGGGTCCACAATTCTTCCACGTAATCAACTATCAACTCAGCAAATTGACACGTGTCACCATATGATAAGTCCAACTTAGCTTCCACATCACCTCTTCCATGTGTCGGTACGGTCACCTACCACGTGTCCCGTACGGACATGCCACGTTAGAAGTACGACCATTCCACATCAGCACCTCTGCACAGTCAACAATCCACGTCACTCTGCCACATGTTAGTACGATCAGCTGCCACATCAGCAGTATGGACATGCCACATCATCATTGTATGAACTATACATTCAACAAAAAATTTCTTATTTGGCAAAGCAGACAAAATGTTATATCTCACTCATATGACGTATGTTTGAACCTGTTCAAGTTGCGTTGGGATTGTGAGGATGAGGCCTACGCACTTGTCCATTTTGAAGCAATTTCGAGCACTTTGATTTTTTAGCATATTTTGATCCCCTGGATCACTCCTCCCCATTGGGAAGAGTTTGGATCTCCAAAAGACTACTTTCAGTCTATCTGAAGATGAGGGTACAGTTCCCTCACCTTTCCAACCTCAATCCACTTGGCCTTGCTTGGATTTGTGCCTTTAAGACCAATTTGAAGGTATTCCACATTCCCTAGTTTTGAAGTTCTCATCTTCCTGTCAAGGATTCTGTCTTCATATGGAGAGAAATCATCTATAGAAGGAATCTGAACATGCTCTCATTGATCATCAATCAAAGGAGGCTCACACAATCTCAAATTATCAACATTGAAAACTACATACATTTTCATATAAGGAGGCAAATCCAAACGGAAGGCATTGTTACCAATCTTTTTAAGAATTTTGAAAGGTCTATATCTAATTGGTTTCAGTTTTTAACCTTCTCCTTTAAGCCTCTCTTTGCTAATGCAAATCCAAACTTCATCTCCAACTTGGAAACTGTGATCAACATGACGCTTTTCATGTCTTTTCTTGTACTTGGCTTGGCTCTTTTCCAACTGTTCTTGTACCATTTGATGCACCAACTGAATTTGCTCAATGAACTTATTTTCCCTATCAATGTCATATTGACCATAAATAGCAATGTCTTTCCCAAAGATAAAATCTAAAAGGAGATTTGGGAAAATAACCAAAACATGCCTCAAATGGAGATGTTTGAGTTGAAGAGTGCTTAGTCCAGTGGTAATCATGTTGAATGTAGTGTAGGTGCTCATCCCAAAGATTAGGATTCTTGTTGTAATAACCACGAAGAAGATGCACTACTGTTCTATTAACCACTTTTGTTTGACAATCGGTTTGTGGCAGGGATGATTTTAGGGGCTAAATTTTGCTCATGGGCTAATTTTCCATGGTTTTTCCAAAATAGAGATTCTCTATTTTAAAAATGATTCTCCCAAATTCTATAGGATACAATTATTTTACCTTAAAAATCGCCAAATTTTATAAAAACTACATAAAATCCTTATATATTTGAATATTTTTACCAAACTATCGCCAAACATTTATAGATGGCATATGAAGGATTATTAATATTCTCCAAGGTTTCTACATTTTAAAATAAATTTCCATTCTTAAAATCATCCTTGTTTTGTGGATGAAAATTTGTGCTCTTTTTCATCTTGGTGTCCATAAGTGCCCATAAACTTGACCAAAAGTTTCCAATAAATCGAGAATATCGATCAGAAATAATGGATTTAGGCAACCCAAAATGTACCCAAACATGTTGAAAGAACATATGTGTTGTTTGCTCAGCTGTAACCTGCTTCTTACAAGGCATCAAACTACACATTTTGTTGAAATGGTCAACCACAACATAAAGATAATCATGATTTTTTTGAGACATAGGTAGACCTCCTACAAAGTCCATGGAAATTCTTTCCTAAGGACGAGAAGAAACCGGAAGTGGAGTATACAAACCCAACTTTCAGTTTTCTAGGCTTGCTGGTAGCACATAAAGAACATCCTCTTACATATCTTGAAACACTTTCATTCATTTTAGGCCAATAGCAATACCTTTGCAGGTTAGCCATTGTCTTGCCTACACGAAAGTGGACAGCAATAAGAGAAGAATGAGCCTCCCTTATGATGTTGACTCTTTCACCCTGTGGAATACATAGCTTGCCAAGATGATACAAAAGCTTATCATGCACATGGTAATCCAATTCCTCAACTTGGTTAGAATGACACAAAGTTGCATAAACCTCTTTAAAATAAACATCTAAAGCATATTGTTCAACATAGTTCTCATGCATGATAGAATTATGCTTAAGAATAATTGAAGCACTAACAATAGGCCTAGACAACATATCAACAACTTTATTATAAATGACTTTTTAATACCTTATAACCAAGTGAAATTGTTGTAGAAAACCCATCCATCTGAACTGCCTTGCTTGTTGTAGCTTTGTTTGTGATTGTAAGTATTGAAATGGTTGATGATCTGTGTGAATGATAGTTTCTTTTCCCAACAAATAATCTTTCCATTTTTTCACACTTTGCACCAATGCATACCATTAAAAGTTTCAGAATGAAAAAAAATGGGCTTAGCATGTTGCAACGATACTGCTCCCATTGCATAATTGCTTGTATTTTTTTGGATCTCAAATGGTTGTCTCGAATTTGGAAGTGCAAGAACTAGAGATGAACTAATCTTCTCCTTCAATGCATCAAATTATTTTTGTTTCTTTCCTCCCCATTGGGAAACTTGCTTGATGCTTTTCACTACATGTAATGGAGCTGCAATTGAAGAGAAGTTAGCAATAAAAGTTCTCCAATATTGGGATGCTCCCAAAATGCTTCTTACTTCTGTCACATCGTTGGGCTTTGGCTAATCCAAAATGACCTTGACCTTGGAAGGATCAATTTTCAGTTCTCCTTCTCCAACAATATGTCCCAAGTAAACAAGTGAGGTCTTCCCAAACTCACATTTAGACATCTTCAAAAACAATTTTTCTTTCTTTAAGACATCCATAACTTGCTTTACATGCATAACATGATCTTCACGAGATTTTCTAAATATCAAAATGTCATCCATGTAGACAATCACACAATCATCAAGAAAATGCCTTAAAACATCATTCATGACTCTCATGAATGTAGCAGGAGCATTTCAAAGTCCAAATGGCATTACCATCCACACAAACAAACCCTGTTTTTTTTTAAAGTTGTCTTCCAAGTGTCTCCTTCAGTAATCCTAATCTGATGATATCCACTTCTCAAATCCAATTTATTAAAATACTTAGAATCTTTCAATTGATCAAGCAAATCATCAATTATAGGAAGAGAATAACGATTATTTACCGTAATCTTGTTCAAGGCCATGAAATCTACACACATGTGCCATGTACCATCTTTATTTGGCACTAAAACAATTGGTGATCCACATGGTGATGTTCTTGGCATGATGACCCCTTTATCAAGCAACTCTTGGATTTGTTTTTTAATTTTAGCATTCTCCATGACTGACATCCTGTACATACCAATGTTTGGAAGAGGACAATCTTGTTGCAATTGTATCTCATGTTGGATGGCCCTTTTTGGAGGCAATCCCTTTGGTTCTTGAAAAATCTCATCATATTGGTTAACAACAGCATATAAATCAGATTTCAAATTTGAATCACAACCTTGGAAAGCTTCTTTTTCAACATTGTCTTTGGATTTGAATATCAAGAGGACAAAATTATTACTAGCATTGAGTAATCTCTTCATTTGTCCATCATTTACAAGTGAAAAAATCAACTTCTTTGTATGTTCTCTAACAATGTACTCAAATCCATTTTTAAACAAATGATACTTGTTACCATGACGATGAAATATGGCTCTTGTATCATATAAGTATGGGATTCCCAACACAATACCACATATATCCAAAGCAATAACATCAAGCTCTACCTCATCTATAAAATTTGTAGTGATGAAAAATCTAAGTTTACACCTTCTTGTCACATGCAATTTGGCATTTTCACATATCCATCCTAGAGGGTATGGTTTAGGATGTGGAGTAGTTTCCAATTTTAGTTTCTTGACAGTGTCTTCAGATATGAGGTTTTCTTGAGATCTAGTATAAAAAAGAGTATCTATCTTGGTATTCTTTGAAATCACCCTTATATGGGAATGCTCTTTTGTTTATTTTTCATGTTGAGTTTCATTGAGGCTACTACTACTTGAAGAACTAGTACTTGCAATATAATCCTTACCTTGAAAACCCATGGCTGTAATATTTGTTTCATCACCCGAATTAGAACCTAAATCATGTTGTACAGTTTCAGTAGTCTTTGGTTTCTCCTTATGGCTGAAATTTTTGGGTCTCTTTTCAGGATGAAGTTTCCGAAAATGGTCTTCATCGTGGCCATCTTTTGAACAGTTTTTACATGTGAGTTTCTCTCCCTCTTTCTTGACTAAATAATTACTTCTTCCATTTCCCTTAAACTTCTTCTTTCCTTTGTCTCCATGAACAAAAGGTTTCTTGTTTCCCTCTTGAGTTTCATTCCTCCCTCTTGCTTCCAAATGTGTTTCCTGTACACAAACTTCATCTAGACTTATAGGGTTAAACATAAGTATTGTGTGTCTCAAGTAGCTATGCAATCCTCCAATATATTTGAGTAAAGTTTCTTGAGAAGACAAATCTATAACCAAAATCAAAGCCCTTCTTCTAAATTCTTGAGTGTAGCTTTGAACACTTTTCCATTTAGCTTCTCTAAAGTTTTGCCAATCCATAATAGCTTTCTTCATGTATGCTAATGGATAAAATTGTTTTTTAAGTGTAACAATAAAATCATTCCAAGAGGATAAAACTTTACCATTTTTCTTCATGCCCTCTTGATTTTTTGCTTCCCACCAAATGAGTGTTTCACTTTCCAATCTTAGAGAAGCAAGCTGAATCTTAGTTTCATCATATTTGATCCTTTGTATCCTACAATACACTTCAATCTGACGAATCCAATTATCCAATTTCTCAGCATTTACCTCTCCATTGTACATAGGCAATTCAAGCTTAATATCAAACTTAAGCAAAGGAGTTTGTAGAGGAGTTTTACCATGTTCTTTTGGAGAATTTGGAGGTGATTGTGAAATGGTAGAAGAGGTGGAAGATGGAGGTGAAGGAGGTTGAGAATCACCATTCCCTCCATTTCCCTTTGGAGTTTTATCACCACTATCTCCATTACCCTTTGGAGGGTTTGAGCTTTCACCTTGAAATCTTGCATTTCTTTCTTCAAATAAAAATTTCACCATCTTTGTCATATCATAGAAATCTTTTCTGAAAGTTTCATCCTCTGAAGGAAGAGTTTCATGACTCTCCTCATGAGCCATACTTGGTGAATATCTCCTTGAATCTTGAGGTGATTGTGTAGTTCTCCTTCTTGGCAGTTGAGAACTTGGCTCTACAAGTTGACCTTCTCCTCTCGTGATATTCAACCTTGTAAGAATCATTACAAAATCACTTGCAAACAATCAAACCTTCAAAAACCTATGCTCTGATTCCAACTTGATTTGAAAATGTAAAGGCTTGAATATTTTTAAAATTGCAAGTGATATGGTATGTGCTTGGGTAATAGGATCAAGTTACAAACGCATAAATATTAATGAGTTTCTTACTTAATCATAAGAAGCATAAACAATCATAAACAAGCATCATAGAACACACATTAACAGAACAAAATGATAAAGGAGTTCACCCCTCTCTTGGGCTACATCTCTTGGTCCAGCTTCCAATGGATCTTTTTCGTTAATGCTCAAATTTTCAAAATCAATCCTTTACAATGCTCAAAATGAGAAATGGATGGCTTCAATGGCTACAAGACATCCAAAAACCCCTAGTTGGGCTCTTCCTGCACCTGGTTTGGCCAAAAAATCAATTGGAATCACTCCCTGGAATTTTCTCCCAATTCTTTGTTGTCTTTGCTCGCCAAAACACACCCAGATTGACTGAACCTGGCTCACAGGCATTTTCCATGCCAAAAACTCAGCACACACACCTTCCCACAAAATTAGGCATTTTGTCGCATTGTTAGCGCGATTAGCACCCCAACGGTGGAGGTGTTGGTCGTATGGATCCCAAGTGTCCAGGTCTTATGCGCTAAATCCAGCACCCGTTGCAACGGTTGTATGAGGGATTGACAGGTGGTTGGGTGTGTATCAGTTGACCATTTGGAGGTGAGTTTTAAACCCCCCGTGCAAGTTTGTGTTTCTATTCATATGGCAGAAGAAATATAACCGGGGGTTCGGGCTAAGCCCCGACCCAAACCCCGACAAACGATACCATATAACAAACTTTAATAATTAGCAAATAATATAGGTGTAAGAAACACCGTGTGGGTGGGATGGTAGCCCAGCCCTGCCAATTCATCCACATCTCCAGAGGTCATGGTTTCCAACCCCTGTGAACACAAACCCACTTTTATGCCTTTGAGGGGGTGCCACGTGGCAGCCCATGTCTCGGCCATGTGGCACCATTCTATTGGTCCACAATTCTACCACGTAATCAACTACTAGCTCAACAATTGACACGTGTAGCCATCTGAAAATTCCAACTCAACATCCACATCACCTCTGCCACGTGTTGATATGGTCACCTGCCACGTCAGCCTCTGCCATGTCACCTCTTCCACGTGTTGGTACTGTCTCGTACGTACATGCCACGTTAGCAATATGGACATGCGACATCAACACCTCTGCACAGTCAGTAATCCACATGACCCTGCCATGTGTCAATATGGTCAGTTGCCATGTCAGTAGTATGGACATGCCACATCAACACTGTATGGACTATACAGTCAACAATTTTTTTCTTATTTGGCAAAGCGGACAGAACGCGATATCTCACTTATACCACATCCGTTTGAGCCCATTCAAGTTGTGTTGGGATCATGAGGACGAGGCCTACGCATGTGTCCGTTTGGAAGCAATTCTGAGCACTTTGATTTTTGATCATATTTTGATCCCCTGGATCAAAATGTTAGAGGATGGAATTATTAGGCCTAGCCAAAGTTCTTACTCTGCACTGGTGGTAATGGTACTCAAGAAAGAGGGCTCATGGCATATGTGTCCAGATTCTAGAGAGATCAACAAGATCACCCTTAAAGATAAGTTTCCCATTCTCGTCATTGATGAATTGTTAGTTGAACTACATGGAGCAATCTACTTCACAAAGTTGTCTCTCCATTCAAGGTATCATCATATTAGAATGAAGGAAGAAGTTATCGGAAAAAAATTGATCATGAAAGTCTTAAATACTTCTTGGAGCAAAGACTATCTTCAGAAGAGCAACAAAAATGGGTGACCAAGATGTTGAGTTATGACTTTGAAATCATCTACAAAAAGGGAAAGAAAAATGTTGTGGCAGATGCATTCTCAAGAAAGGATGAAGATGTTCAAGAATTTCTTTGTGCTATATCTATCATCCAACCTAATTGGATAACAAAATCAAGGGATGAATGGAAGAATGACGAAGAAGTGTGGACTCTCATTCAAAGGTTGCAGCAAGATTCTAGTGCATTCGATACATTTACATGGAAAAATGATTCACTATAGTACAAATATTGCTTACATTTATGTAAGAACACCCAAATCAAATAAAAGGTACTTTTGGAATTGCACACCTCTCTGGTAGGAGGGCACTCAGGATTTTTGAAAACCTATCATAGGTCAAGAGGGAATTTTTTTTGGATGGATTTAAAATTGATGTTCAAAGGTTTGTGGCTGAATGTTTGGTTTTCCAACAAAATAAGGTGGAAACAATTAATACCCCGGGTCTTTTACAACCATTAACAATTACAAGTCAACGTTGGGAGGAGGTTCCCATGGATTTCATCACAGGGTTACCAAAGTCTAAGGGAAAGAGTGTCATCATGGTGATTGTTGATAGACTTACCAAGTACGCACACTTTTGAGCACTCTCTCATCCTTTCAAAGCTAGTACAGTTGCTACCGCATTCATGGAGACAGTTCAAAATATACACAGAAGCCCAAAGATTATTGTAAGTGACAGAGATCCCATCTTCACTGGACATTTTTGGACAGAATTATTTTCATGTTTGGGTACTCAATTGTCTCATAGATCATATCATCCTCAATCTGATGGATAAACTGAGATAGTGAACAAATGTCTGGAAGTATACCTGTGTTGCTTTGTCTCTTATAAACAAACACAATTGTTGGGTGCATGCCTATTTTGAGAAGGAAGTATATTTTGGGCATAGGCCTATTTTTGGAGAAAGATCGGTTTTGGGGAAAGACCTATTTTTGGAAAGGAAGACCTAATTTTGGAGTGCGCGCAACAGGTGGAAAGAAAGAAACATGCATAAAAAGAAGGAAAATCAACATGCAAGAGGAAAAGAAACATGGTGTTCAGGAAGACAAGCCTAACCATGATAGGGTCAGGGTTTTGGACAAGATTGTAATGGATATAAGACGATAAAATAGTATAAATAAGGACCTAAGAGGTCTAGGTGAGAGAGAAACATATATAAACAGATGTGAGATAGAGAGATATATGAGAGTTCATTTAAGATAATAACATAGAGAGTTGATTATTATGAATTTTATAATTTGGTAATGATAATAGGTCTTGTAGCAGAGTCGAGTAAGGTAGTATATAAGGGTTGGGTCATAGGCTGAGGAGCTTGGTGTGATCTAGTTAGCCTCCTAGAGGGTTCTTACCCTCAATCTTGATTGTATTACTGAATATGTAATACACGTGATGAAATATGTTGTATTAAATTAAATAAAAGAGTAGAGAAGACAAATCTTTGTGGACATAGCCCCAAGAGGGGGTGAACCATGGTAAACCTTGTGTTCTATGTGATTGTTAATGAATGTTTACTTTCTATTGATGATTAGCTTATGAATGAATGGCTAAACTAGTTATATCAACATGCATGCATAGTTTTAAAGATGAATGCATCATAGAAGTACTTGAATATAGGTTTAAATATGAATGAATCATAGAAGTACTTGAATAATTAACAAGGATGATGCATAAAGAAGGAAGAACACAATCCCATATCCCCACTCATTCCTAGGCTGCAAACACTTGAGTATTGCAATCACCCATAAAAGCTATCTTGGGTGAGACTGCGATGCACACCCTTTGCGCAACGTTTCCTTCTGGTGTACCAGGAGGGCCAATAGTTTTTGGAGGGTTTTGTTGCCAACATGTTGAGATCTGAACCTGGGTCAACCCAAGAAGAGGTAAGAGAGAAACAACCAACAAATGGTTTTGTTGTCGCCTGGAACTCCAAAGGATTGAGTGGACGGGATCTGTGCATAAACGCGTGGAGAATGAAAGTATAGAAGGGAATGTTCAGGCCATGGAATCCAATGAAGGCAGAGATTGAAAGATGGTTGAAAACAAACAAACTTGAGTTTGCGTAGAAGGACAAAAAAAACCCTAAGTTAACACCACACAAATATCTCGACAAATACATGTTTAGAAACCTACATGAGGTATTTTTCTATGATTTCCCACATTTGTTGTAGTAGTGGTTATTAAGGTTAAAGGAAAACCACCCTACAAACCAACTGAGATAGCTGGAGTGGAATCATGTGGAGATCGTGCAGTTACAACGAGTTAATAACAAATTTATGCACGCAGTAGATTTCTAGTTAAACAATATTGTTGCATGGTTTATCATTGAATTTGCATTAGATACTGCAAAGTCTTAAACCAAAGCAGAGCAGGATTTTCTAAAAGGATCTAGAGGTAGTTACATCATATCATTGTATACTTCAATCAAGATTTTATTGTATGACAACGATGTGATTACCATGGAATCAGACAACTAAACTTCCCCGCGTGCATGGGGGGAGGGGGGTAAGCACTGACAGGAAGTTGAGATATGGAAGAGGAGATGGACAAGGGAAAGAAGAAGAAGGCCATGGACCCAATCATGATGGAGGAAGAATAGATAAAACAGATAATTGAAAAAGCTGGAAAGATGCACAGCGGAGTACCCTACCAATATAAAATAAAAAACAAGAGGAGAACCATACCCAACAAAGAGTTCTTGTCAAGCGATTAATAAGAGGTAGAGGATCTATGGGTTGTGGAGAATATCGAGGAAATCCTGCATGAAACATATGAAAGGAAAACATGAGGTGTAGGGTCAGGAACAAAAGGCATAACTCCAATGCAGATCACCGTCAATTTGGAACCTACAACCCCATGTGTGACTAATACACCAGAAAGAACACCGGCATTTAGACAACCGAATTTTAGTGGAACAAAAGAAGAAAGACAAGGATTCAATCAAGAAGCATCAACTGGGGGAGCTAGTTCAGGAGGTAACAATCAATTTTCTACACCACGCAGAGGCATTAGTTTAATACAGTTCAAAATGGAAAGACATGATCCCATGATAGATAACCAGAATTTCGCGGAGAGGCATTAGAGGACCCTGAAAAACACATATTCATATGTGAGAAGATATGGGAATAAAAGAAGATCACATATGAGGATACAAAACTTGCGCAGTTAGCTATCACACTAAGAGACCGTGCATTGGGCTAGTACATGAGCCTAGATGTAAACAGTGCACATGGAGTACCAAAGACTATTGCAAACGTGAAAAAACTACTGATAAATGAATTTCATAATCCCATCTCAGAAGACCAATACATGAATGAAATGATTGAAATCGAGAAAAAACCAAGTGATTTTGTTTGGGATATTGATCATAGGTTCAAACATTTGAAAGGTAAGTTGAAATATGCAATTATTGACATGCAACATAGGAATTTATTTGTGAACTCACTGTTACCACACTTGAAATACCCATTAAGAAAACAAAAGTTCCAAAATCATGAAGAGGCTCTACAAGAAGCCTTACAACTGGAAGAGAACCAATATCAGAAGACAAATCCAACAATAGATGAGTTGAAGGAGGATTTGAAGAATATAACATTTCAACTTAACCAGAATAAGGGAAAAGAGAAAAGAGAAGTTGTTTGGTGTACCCTATGCAGGATAGAAGGACACCATAAGAATGAAATTCCAACTTTTGCGCAGTATATGGAAACAGGTGTACCAAAACCCTTGTCAATAGGAGGACCATGGTGTGAGATTTTTAAAATGCATGGGAATGATCCATATCATTGTCCAATGATGTAGAAGTATAAGACAGTACCCAAAAGTTCATATTGCAATTTTTGCAAGTCAGTGGGTCATGATGATAAGGATTGTAGAACGTTGGAGCTAATGAGAGAAAGAACTTCAGATAATTATAGGGTTCAAGAAGAAATGATGACAGGACAAGATGCGACTCAGTTCAGCCATGTAACACCACTATACAACAATGTGTAGGAGCAATACAACAATGTGTAGATGTAGTACAATAATGTGCATCCATAGTATAGCCCCATGAAATATAAGTAGGTACCCCCGTACAATGCACCACAAGGAGATCGAGGTGGATACAGAGGTGGAGGACAAGGCAGAGGAGGATTTAGATGAGGTAGAGGACCAATAGTGTGCCTAAAATTTCAACAACCGAGACATTACGCAAGGGATTGTCCACTTCCACCAACAACATGTATGTATTGTCGCACAACAAACCATGACACAAAAGACTGTCCAACACTCTTGGGAAAAATCCAAGAAAAAAGGAACCAAAACAATCAAAATGTCCATTGGATTTATGCAGAAGCCAGGGATGATGGGAGAAACATGAATATAGTCACTCAAGGAGCAACCAAGATAGGAACTAATGCAACAAAACAAGATCCAGTGCAACACAAATGGGTTAAGAAGAATACTGAGCCACAGAAGTAGTTTGACACACAAAAATAAAAGGAAACATTTAAGGAGGATAGATAGGAGTTTCTCAAGAAAATGTTGCATCTACATCAGCC
>ML810926.1:4941-17313 GCA_009831015.1 Picea engelmannii
GGGTACCTCTGTGTGTTCCGAAAAGAAAATGTCGAGCGTCAGTCAAAGAGAACTGGTATTGATAACCAGGCTCTCTGCTAGCTTTCGACTAACAGAAAACAAAAACAACAAAGAAACTGAAACCTAATCCTTTGAACTACCAAAAGATCTTTCACCAAACCAGGAAACCCTAAGAGTAAAATATCCCCAGCGGAGTCGCCAATTCTGTTGTTGGGTATTCTACCCTACGGACTAATAAGCTAGGGCTCTAAACTTATACGCAGATCATGACCCGTAAGATTTAACTTTTGACCTTCTACCCAAAATCTCAATCCCTTTTCTCAGGCAAGCACAGGAAGAATAAACCAACCTTTTTCCGACGGTTGAAGTAGATCCTCCGTTGAGTTATTGTCTCCTTGCTGCTGCTGCTCCTTCCATAAAGCTTCCTGCAATCACGAAAATACTATGCATGCATGCTACTGATCTACTAGGGGGGTTAGAGATAAAACATAAATCAAATAACATAGATGAGACTCATGTATTCGGGACGGGAAAAGTATCTTTTTCATTAGCTTCAATATGAATCAACTTACAATGATTTCTGAGGCCGGTCACCATTCCACGATCCTGATCCTGGGCTCTTCCTCTTCTTTTTGTCCTCCAACTGCTACTTCTTGAGTTTCTCCTAAAGCTTGAGGCAAGGCTAAAGGGTTGGTACAAAACTGGCTTGGCAATTTGGCATAGTTTCTTTGCTATGATTTTTTCCTCCCTTGAATAGTACCCCTACCCCTCCTTTTATAGGCTAGAAGGAGCTAGGGTTTTTGGCGAACTCTCGACCATGCATGGCTCGGAGTTCCAGTTAACTGACAAAAAGCCTCGTGTCCCGGCGGAAACTTTCCTGATTTTTTCTTTGTTAGGTACCCGCGGGCTGTTTTGGGTTAGCCCGCGGATGCCCGCGTGCAGTATAAGGACAGCAAGCAGTTGCCCACGCCCAGTGAGAATTTAGGGCGCGGGTTGCTTGTTTTAAGTGGTTTTTTGAGGAATTTCTCAGCATGGCTTTTGCTAGGAAGAGGCATGAGTGGGCCTGATGCCAGGTAAGCAGAGATAGTTCAATTTAGGGTTATAACAGTGATCATGTCGATCCATGGAGAACCAGATCTCAGTTTGTTGAGCCTATGCAACCTTTTATTGCAATGGAGCCATTGCTTCCTATTTATTATTATATGGTACTTGGATCGAAGCCTTAGTCTTATGCAGAGGTGTTGATATCGATTCCCTCTTCCGAAATTTCCCTCACTTTTCTATTTTCCCAACTTATTTTTTTCCATTTCTTTTCCCTCTTCTATACCTAGCCTCATTCCCCTTTTATTTTCCCCCTTCTCTTTTCCCTTTCTAGTTACCTTACTTAGTTGTATTTCAAAAGATGGGGTTCACGGACTCGTGGGTCTTCACCTCCATCCATGTTCCTATATCATGAGTCTGACCGACCGCCTTGTTATAATATACTTAACCATTTTTGCAACCGCGGGTTCACGGGTTCAAGTTTTCATCTTCCAAGTTTCGCAATCTCCATTCTGCACCCAAATATCCGTGATCTACATTATGACCGTCGGATTTGTTGGGGGTACCGAGCCCCTAAGTATTTCATTTCTCCTATATCCAAGTCCAATCGATCATTTTTCAACAATTAGCCGATTTTGATCATTCGCAACCGCGGGTTGGCTGGTTCATAAAAGTCCCAAATTCAAATTGCTCTTGTCTATTCCCGCCATCTTCGTGCTTTTCCCAATATGCATTTAGTATGGTTTAATGCTAATAATTGATCATGCAGGCTCCGTAAATATCATCATTAATAAGTGATGGGCTCGAGAATATTTTTTCGTTAAATTGCATTAAAGCACGATGTGACAAGTGTTATATTATTGTTATCTCTCTAAAAGGATTTCATTTCAAGTTATTATCCAGTTGAAAGAACTCTCTCATCAACCTATGGCAGCAACATCTAGACAGTAGTCCTGTCACGATAGACCAAAAATTCAAGTGGTCCAGAGCATACTCGTATTACTCATATCATCCTACACAGAAAGATATAATTTGGACATCCGGAATTGCTCGCACAGGGTGTGTCCTTGAGGTATTCAACTGCAAAGAATTGGTTGCATTGTACCTTGAGAAGTATGTACTGAGTCAGCGAATTATACAAATTCAAGATCATTCCCCCATCTCTCTTTTTTCGCAAGCGTTTAGTAAGATGTTGAAGCTCCTTGAGCCAACACTTACCTTCAAAGGAGAGGATTGCAGATATTTTCTAAAAAAACATGACAATGGCATGGATCTCTTGCTTGAGTTCTTGGAGAATCTTGTGGTTGTTCCAGAAGACATCACCAGGATTCGGGTCGTCTCTTTTAAAAACCCCTTTCAGGAAATCACTTGGTTGTTCACCAGGCTGACAGGTCAAGAAAGCACAGCCACCATTTCTCGCATGATTCTTTACATTTTATATTTTACAGTTAAAGAGAAAGCTACCTTCGATTGGGTAAAACTTGTTTCCATTGAAATATCCTCCCAATTGTCACATTACAAAAGGGACAAGAAATTCTTTATGGCTTCTTATTTGGTATTCATGAAGATGACATAGACAATTGGCTAGTGGACTACTCTATCAATAATCAAGATATTGAAGAAGCATTACACGGTATTTCCCTCGATTTAAGAGACTTGGAGGGTGAGTTATTCAACATCAAAATCTGGCATGAGATAAATGTGGCACCAATGAAAAATTATATTGAAGAATGGTTCAAGAAAGCAACCGACAAATTGACCAATGAGGGGTAAGAAATAGTTGAGATAGTTCATGTAACCATTAATGAAGACCATAAAAGGATAGCAACAAGCAAGTGAAGACATGAGAGACCATCATAGTAATTTTATGTCGATCACACCTTTATTTCTTTATCAGTTCCTTCATTCAGTTACTATGCTTCTTTGACTAGAAAGATTTAACCGAAGTCTGATAACTTCTCTTTTCTTCTTTCCAGGTCTTGTTGTTCTTTTATCGCCCACCATCCTCCTTCTACAAGCTTAATTCTTGTTTATATTTTCTTTATGGTCCGCGGTAGCCCCAATCCCAGTCCTAAGGAAAAACGCATTTTAAATTTCAAAGAATATGTAACAGACCATATATTTTTTAGAAATTTCAAGAGAGTTATTTCGAGATCAGTTTTGATTATGCTTTGTAACTCTGATTTTTGAGTATAAAGTATTTGAGATTGATCTATCATTATATTTATTTGAGTTTTCCATGTTCACTCTGTTAAAGTTCTCTTATGCATGCGGACCATCTTCTTTTTATTTTTATGTGATCAGAAATATTTAGTTTAACTATGATGGATGTGAGGAAATTTTGTCTAACTTTTTTAAATATATGAAGTGTGCAGTTCCTGGTCATCTCTCAGTAAATTTCTTTAAAAGCAAAAACAAAACATTTTCTTTCTTGTTATTTTTATGTTTCTTTGATTACCACCATGGGCTTCTATAAAGTCCCATATTCTGAAGATCTAGAATCCCAAGAAAATCTCAAAGTAAAGAGGAGTACCACCTATATAAAAACGCAGGGGAATTTACATCCTCGTGAGGTTGTCGTTTCGGTCCTAACGAATTCAAGCGTCAACATTTTTGGCGATGATACTGGGGGAAAAAATGAAATATGAAATCCAGTCTAGCATTTTGAAAAATACATGAATTTTCCCCAAACTGATCAGCCCCGCCTGGAAATTGGATTGAACAATCAGCGAAGCATCTTACATCAACTATATAATCTGGTAATAACGATAGTCGAGACCCGAGAAGAATTAGAAAGGTCCTAGCAAATCTTAGTCCAAGAAGAAGAAAGAGAAATCCTTCGGAGACAAAGGAGAGACGAGTGACAAGACCGAAGAAACAGAAGGCTAGCTAGAGCAGCACAAGGACAAGGTCGGGATTGAAGTTGGATGAATACAAGGGACCCAGTACCAGAAGAAAAAGCAAGCAACTCTGTATTCTAAGAAGTGGAAATCACATTCCTGGAACATCTGTGGATATGGTATAAATAAATTAACAACCGCGAGAAGAACCACATGAAGAAAGACAAGGAGGTGGAAGAGGTGTTGCAAGAAATAAAGAAACCCAAGGTTTGAAAATCGAAGAAGAATAAGAGATTCCCCTCTAAATATTCTAGGTGACCTACATGATCTTCCTGTTCTCCCTAAGGGTACCTTGAAGGAATTTTATGGAGATGGAGCAATCGATGCAAAGAGGCACCTTCACTTATTTCTTGATGTTTGTGATTTTCATCATGTTGAGTATGACGATGTCATGGTAACATTATTTCTTCAAACTTTATCAGGAAGAGCATATGAATGGTATACGACATTACCCAGTAGGTCAATTGGCTCATTTAATGACCTCGAAGCCATGTTCCTAACTATGTTCACCCCTCCAATTACTTATCATACCGTTCTCACCAATTTCACCCAGATTGGTTTGAGGAAGAATGAAAGAATATGAGATTGTAATCTCAGGTTCAATAAAACCTTGAGTAAGATTATAGAAGATAAAAGACCTAATGATCCAGTCATACTCGGTTGTTATAAGAATGTTATTCCCCCCAATGTGAAATATGCTATCAGAGCGTCCCAAATGGACACCTTGGAGGAAGCAATGATTAAAGCCACTAAGATGGAAGAAATTATCATTAAAACGGGTGTCGACCCCGACATTATATAGGGAAAAGTACAAAGGCGGCTTGGGAGGATTAAGTATTGATAATTAAGGAGCCTCTAGTTCAAGAAAGAATGAAGAATTCAAGCCATGACTGATCCAAAATCAAACAATTGGAGGAGGATTTTTCAAGGGAACCATACCAGATGTGATGGTAGACCCTATTGCAGCACAAGAAACCAAGAAAAAAATTGCAATTGCACAAATGAATAGAACTATCAAGCAAATGTAGAACAAGATAACTAGCCTAAGAAGGGGGGGTAATTATGTGGCAATTCCGAGAATGTTGGTCCCCGAGCAAAGAAGAAACCCTCCCCAAGAAAATAGAGTGAGGTTTGAAAACATGGATAATCCGCAAAGACCAAGGGTTCCCAGGCATCCAAACCCAATGCAGTTGTTATGGATGATGTATATGATGAGAAAATGGTTGAGCAAGAGAACTATTATTCACATGATGAAAGTTCTGAAATTGTACATATGGACGGATGCGAGATGTCCATGTATATATTTGAAGAAGGCGACAATGACCCCAACTCGCAATAAAACGTTGCCCATACAAGAGGATTTGTAAATAGATCCTAGAATAAAAATGATTTTGAAAAGGAAAAGAAAAAAAGATAAAGAAAAAATGAATGAGAAAATGACGAATAGTGTTGGAAGCAAGAAGCAACACCCCATGTCAAACTCCACTCAGATGACATACAATGTTATAAAGGACTTAAGTAAATTAAGGATAACTCTTCCTTTTACTGAAGTGGTGAAGATTCCCCAACAAAGGGAAAACATTTTGAGATTGTTGGATAATCCATCTGAAAAAATAGAAGTTGTTGTTACAAGTCTGAAGCAAAGCAGAACAAATCGACCGCCAAGTTGAGGGGTAAAATTCCTCCCTTTTATATTTCAATTGAAAATCAATATGTTGCACTTCATAATTGTTTGTTTGACACTGGCACGACCAATAATATTATGCCACTGGAAGTCATAGAGACATTGGGCATGAACTGTACCAAATATTACGAGACTGGTGAAAGTATATATGCAATTGATTCTAGACAAGTGCCAGCTTATGGAGAAATCAAGGACTTTTATGCTTGGATCACAACGGTTCCCCATATTATCACAGTTTTCAATATTATTGTAGTAGACCTTCCTCCAACATATGGAGTTGTTTTTGGAAGAGATTGGTCATCCATGATCAGGGGATACATAATGAACGATGGAAGTTGCATGATGATGTCAGGCAAAGAAGGAGAAATGATTAAGGTACCCCATGAACCCAAGAAACCTTTCTCTTTCAAAAAAAAGGATTGTGAATTAATGAAATATTATATAGATGTTGGGATTGGAAATTATGCTATCCTAGACCTGGAACACATTGAAATCCTGGAGCAAATGCGAGACACAAAGATTCAAGAGCATCCATTTGAAGGTTACTGGAGGACGTCATTCGATGGAGCATGTTCAAGCTCCGAGAGTGGAGTTGGAATTGTCCTTGTAAGTCTAGGGAAGATTATGCATCCACATGCTATCAGATTTGAATTTGCATGTACTAATAATGAGGCAGAATATGAAGCTTTGATCCAGGGAATGATTCTTGCACAAGAAATGAAGATAGAACATCTAATTTTGACTGGCGACTCTGATTTGGTAATTAATGAAGTCACCTAGATGTATGAAATCAAGAAGGAAAAACTCAAATTATATTTCAAAAGAGCTAACGAATTGATGGAATATTTCATCTCTTTCAACATTCTTTCATCCCAAGAGACAAGAATCAGAAGGAAGATTCATTGACCTTGGCAGCCTCATTATCAAACTCGGATGATATTCAAAGCAAAACATATTTTCAAGTAGAAAGAGTATCCTGACCTTCTATACCTAATAACCTAGAATATTTGCAAGTGTTTGAGAATGATGAACAGTTGGAATTTTTTTTGTTGAACGATAACGATGATGAAGACAATCACATATATGTTGTCCCAAAATATTATATTCAATCTGAGTCTCTTTTTTCGAAAGATGATCACGCTAAAAATCTCCTAGAAGAAATTTCACTCCGAAGGGTTCAAGAAACAAGAAAGATCAATATTGGAACCGACAGTTCCCCAAAATATGTCAACTTGGGAATTGATTGCACCATTGAGGAGGTTGATCAATATGTTGAATTGTTTAAAGAATACCTTGATGTGTTCGCATGGAATTATGATGATTTGAAAGCTTATGATAGAACAATATTCCAACATATTATTCCTTTGAGAGAAGAAGCAAAGCCTGTCAAACAAAAAATAAGAATGATGAACCCCAAATTAAAACCTTTGGTAAAGGTTGAATTGAAAAAATTGAAGGTTGGAATAATATATCCCATTAGGCATTATGATTGGCTTTCAAATCCTATGATAGTAAGAAAGAAGACTGGGGAGATTCGAATGTGTGTATATTTTAGGGATCTTTACAAAGCAAGTATAAGGGATAATTATCCTTTACCTAACATGGAGTTTCTGCTCCAGCAAGTCACAGGATCAGCTTGCATGTCCATGTTAGATGGTTTTTTTGGTTATAATCAAGTCTTGGTTACCGAGGAAGACAGAGCAAAGACAACATTCATAACACCCTGGGAGACATATGCATATGCTAGGATGCCCTTTGGCTTGAAGAATGCAAGAGACACATTTCAAAGAGTCGTGGATCATGCATTTAGTGGGTTGATAGGAAAATTCATGGCAGACTATCAAGATGACTTTACAGTACATTCGAAAACAAGGGGTGATCATATTCATCACTTGAGGAAAGTTTTTGACATATGCAGATTATATGGTGTCTCCCTAAACCCAAAGAAATGTGTATTCATTGTAACTCAAGGAAAATTATTGGGTCATATTGTGTGCAAGGAAGGGATTTATATAGATCGAGAAAGAGTTAAAGCAATAAATGAACTCAACCCCCTGTCATCTAAGAAAGGAGTTCAATCATTTTTCGGCAAGATCAATTTTGTGCGGAGATTTGTTCCTGAATATGCAAGTATTGTGAAGTTGATCAATTTATTGTTGAAAAGGGACCAAAGGTTTGAATGGAAAATAGATACACAAGAAGCTTTCAATAATATAAAAACAACAATCACCACAACTCAAGTCCTCATTAGCCCTGATTTTCAAAAGGACTTCATCTTCTATTCATTCACTACAGAAATAGTTGTTGCATATATTCTTACTTAGAGGAATACCAAGGGTGAAGAACTCTCAATCAGTTTCATGAGAAAAACCCTTCACGATTATGAATTGAGGTATTCAGAACTGGAGAAGCAAGCCCTAGCTCTTGTTAAAGCGGTGGCACACTTTTGGACGTACATACTAAATTCTCATGTCATTGCATATGTTCCATCATCACCAGTGAAGATGTTTTTGAATCAACAATTGAGAGAAGGAAAATGGGCTAACTGGCTGGCAAAGATCCAAGAATATGATATTGAGATTAAACCTCTAAAGGTTGTCAAAGGACAAGGTTTGTGTAAGCTCATCGCAAATAGTGATTTTGTGGAAGGAATGATTTCAATTTCAGTAGGAGAACCATTGGGCGATTCAGAATGGTATGGAGACATTGTATTCTACTTGAGGTCCGGGCAGTTTCCAGTCACCATGAAACCTAAAGAGCGGAGAACATTGAAGATGAAGTCAAATCGGTATGTGTTGATCGTTGATATATTATTTAGAAAGAACAATGATGGTATATTATTGAGATGTGTTGATGAAAACAAAGCCCAAGAACTAACGAGGGAATTCCATGAAGGAATATGTGGTGGACATTTTGCACCTACGACCATTGTCCATAAGATAATAAGAGTTGGGTTTTATTGGCCGTCAATTTTTAGAGACTCATATGCCACAATAAGGAAGTGTGTATCTTGCCAGCAGTTTTCAGGGAAAATGAAGAGATCTGCGATTCCATTATATCCTATAACTGTAGAATAACCACTATCCCAATGGAGACTTCTTGTTGTCGGACCAATAAATCCAAAGTTAAGCAAGGGACATATGTATATTCTCACCTCTACAGATTATTTTACGAAGTGGCCAGAGGCAGTCATTAAAAAAGGTTGATTTTGAAGAGTTAATTAAGTTCGTCAAAGATAATATTTTGTCAAGATTTGGTATCCCAGACAAATTTATCACTACTAATGGTTCGATTTTCATTGGTTCAAAATTTACAGAATTCTATGGAGAATATGGAATTATTATGGGGAAATCATCAAACTATTATCCATAAGGAAACGGTCTTGCAGAATCCACAAATAAGATACTCATTAAGATATTGAAGAAAACTATTGACAAGAACCAAAGGAATTGGCATCTGGAGTCAAAAGAGAAATCGGGGATGCTCTTGATGATTCCATTGGTGGTCTAGAAGAAGAAAATATGAAGTTGAAATAAAGGATCAAGGAGTTGGATGACGCCTTAATGCCTCTTCCACCCCTTGCCATTCCTTTGTCAATAGTTGAACCCACCACACCTGTTGTTAAATTGAAAGGATCTTCGAGCCTAATTACATTAGCCAAGAGTTATGTAGTAAGAAATATTAATAAAAGAATGGCATTGATAATAGAGGCATGGGAGATCTCAAAAAATATTGTTTCTCTTGGCTCGAAGGCACATGCCTTCCACGAATATTTGCAAGTTGATCTAAAAAACAAAGAAGGTTTCTACCTTGATGCTATAGTACCCTTTGGAATAAAAGTCTCTAACATGATGGAACTAAGGAGAAGAGAGGAGGATATGCCCTCCCCAAATCTAATACAACAATTGAATGTGTGTTGGAAGGAGAAAATTAAGAATTTGAATAATATTGTTCAAGAGTGCAATGAAGCTATTCTCAAAAGAGAAGAACTCTACAAGAGACTCACGGAGATAGACCTAGAAGGAAGCACCAACAAAGTACAAGACCATAAATTGATTCTCAACTCAATCTTCCTAACAAAACAACAGTTTGACAAACAAGTTGAGATATTTAAAGGGTTATCAGTTGAAAAGTTTTATGGCATACTCAAATATAATGAAGACGACATAGACAATTGGCTAGTGGACTAATCCGTCAAGAATCAAGATATTGAAGAAGCATTACATGGTATTTCCCTCGATTTAAGAGACTTGGAGGGCAAGTTATTCAACATCAAAATACAACATGAGATAAACGTGGCACCAATGAAAAATTATATTGAAGAATGGTTCAAGAAAGCAATCGACAAATTGACCAGCAATGGGGCAAGAAACAATTGAGATGATTCATGTAACCGTTAATGAAGACCATAAAAGGACGGCAACAAGCAAGTGAAGACACGAGGGACCATCATAGTAAGTTTATGTTGATCACACCTTTCTTTCTTTATCAATTCCTTCATCCAGTTACTATGCTTCTTTGACTAGAAAGGTTTAACCGAAGTCTGATAACTTCTCTTTTCTTCTTTCCAGGTCTTGTCGTTCTTTTACTGCCCACCATCCTCCTTCTACAAGATTAATTCTTGTTTATATTTTCTTTATGGTCTGCGGGAGCCCCAATCCCAGTCATAAGGACAAACGCATTTTAAATTTCAAAGATTATGTAACAGACTATATATTTTTCAGAAATTTCAAGAGAGTTATTTCAGGATCAGTTTTAACTGTGCTTTGTAACTCTGAGTTTTGAGTATAAAGTATTTGATATTGATCTATCATTATATTTATTTGAGCTACCCATGTTGACTCTGTTAAAGTTCTCTTATGCATGCGGACCATCTTCTTTTTATTTTTATGTGATCAAAAATCTTTAATTTAACTATGATAGATGTGAGGAAATTTTTTCTATCTTTTTTAAATATATGAAGTGTGCGGTTCCCGGTCATCTCTTAGGAACTTTCTTTAAAAGAAAAAACAAAACATTTTTTTTCTTGTTATTTTTATATTTCTTTGATTACCACTACGGGCTTCTACAAAGTCCCATATTCTGAAGATATAGAATCCCAAGAAAATATGAAAGTAAAGAGGAGTACCACCTCTATAAAAACGCAAGGGGGTTTACATCCTCGTGAGGTTGTTGTTTCGGTCCTAAAAGATTCAAGTGTCAACAAGAGGCTAAAGGAAACCCCCATTAGGAGGAAACTACGAAAGAGGAGTATAATTCCCTGATAGAGAACAACACATGGGAGTTGGTTCCTCTACCTTCCAACATGAAGCATGTTAGCTGTAAGTGGATTTTCAAGACTAAGATGGTTGTTGATGGATACATTACAAAGTATAAGGCTTGGTTAGTAGCTAAATTTTTCAAACATGTACAAGGCATTGACTATGAAGAGACTTTTGGAGTTGTTGCCAATATTGATTTCTTTCGATTAGCTCTAGTTATTGCAGCAGCTAGAAAGTGGGAGGTACACCATATGGATGTGAAGAATGCATTCTTACATGGAGATATTAATGAGGAGATATATGTGGAGCAGCCAAAGGGATATGTTCATGATCCATCATTAGTTTTCATGTTGAGAAAGGAATTGTACAGACTCAAGCAAGCACCTCGAGCATGGTATGCTAAAATGGACTCTTATCTTCTCTCTAGAGGTTTTCTTAGATGTAGATAAGATCCTAATGTGTATATGATTAGGAACATAGGTTCTCTTCTACTGATAGTTTTATATGTAGATTATTTACTCATAACAAAGAGCTCAACCTCCTCCATTGTTGCAGTGAAGACCGCTTTGCATGATAGATTTTCTATGATAGATATGGGACTATTACATTACTTTCTTGGTCTTGAAATCAACCAGAATGATTCAAGAATCAAGATGTCTCAGTCTAAGTATGCCAGGGATCTATTTGAAAAGTTTCATATGACAGATTGAAAGCCATCTCCAACACCCTATCAGTCATGGGTTAGACTAGAGGATGTCGGTGTATCACCTTTGGTTGATTGTACTAGATATCGACAGTTGGTGGGGAGTCTTATCTACCTTACACACTTTCAACCGAACATCTCTTATGCAGTTGGATTAGTTTCCAAGTACATGGAGAAGCCTCATGAGCTTCACTGGAAGGCAACAAAGAGGATTCTCATATATGTCACGGGGACTACCAGTTTTGGTATACACTATGCAGAAGGATCTTCCTTAGATCTTGTTAGTTACATAGACTCAGATTGAGCGAGCGATAGCACTGATCGCAAGTCCACTTCAAAAATATTTCCTCTACCTTGGATCATGACCTATCTGTTGGTCAAGTTAGAAGCAATCAACAATTGATTTATCATCGACAGAGGTAGAGTACAAGGGTGCAATGAATCTTACTACTCATGTTATTTGGTTTCAAAACTTTCTTACATAGCTGGGAGTTCATTTTCATTGTCCGACGGTTATATGGTGCGATAATCAGAGTACTCTAAAGTTGTGTAGAGACTCAGTTCAAAGGCAACAAACCAAGCACATCAAGGTTCATATGCACTTTATTTGAGAACAAATTAATAATTGAGTCATTGATATACAGTTATGTCCATCTTCAGAGCAGGTGGCACACATGTTCACAAAGCCTTTCACAAAAGAAAAATGTGACTCATTGAGGGACATTCTAGAACTGAGGGATACATCAACTTAGCAGTTGAACATATTATCATTCTTTTCTTCGT
>ML810926.1:24757-56009 GCA_009831015.1 Picea engelmannii
CAACAGGTACTGCAACTGCAACTGGTTCTGAGACTGCAACTGCAACTGCAACTTAGGGTTTTATGAGGAAACCCTAATTTTTCAAACTTCAAATTTTGAAATTCTGATCCAGGGGATAGATGCGTTGAGCTGAGGCGAGTTAGTTGGTGCAGTCAGATGTTCGAAAATCCAACTTTTACCCCTTCAAATCTGATCTACGGATTTCTAGACTGGTGCGTCTGGTTTTCTGGTACTTCTGGTACTCTGGTACTTCTGGTACTTCTGGTACTTTGGTTTTCTGGTTTTCTGGTACTTTTTGAAACTAGAGTTTCACTTTCTGGGAGATCTAGCCACTGAAAATGTGCGCTCTAAGTGCCAAAATGATCCTTGGGGGAGGGCGCAGCTTTCTAGGTGGTTAGGGTGCTGAAAAGATTCACTTTTGCAAAACCCTAATTTTTTGGTACGGTAACAGTGACGTTTTTCCTCTTGCAAATTGTGTTTCCTTCAGGTTGGCTCTGATACCATGTTAATGTTTATGCCATTATTATAGTTCTTTGCATTTCATTAGATAAGAGCATAATAAGAACAAGATCACTGAGAAATACACATTCACAAGAGACACAACATTTATCCTGGGAAACCCTCTAGGGGAAGAAAACCCAGCAAAAACCTCCTTATCATAAATGGCTTATACAATGTTCAAGAGATAACTCAAACCAATACAGATAGTCCTCCCCAAGAGATGTGCCACTCTTCTTCTCCTCTCTCTAACTGGTAATTGCAGTTTGCCTCATAAGATAATGAGCAAGTGAGTTGTGTGTTAGAAGTGAGACGCTGGCCTCTTATTTATATCAAACTGGCACGTGTGAAAGGTAACAATCTGGCAGGGCCATCCTCTCACTCTGGGTGGGTAAACCCACCTTTAATTAATTATGGGTCTTCCATTATAACTGTTGGGGCCGACTTCTT
This sequence comes from Picea engelmannii, assembly GCA_009831015.1. Taxonomy (NCBI): domain Eukaryota; kingdom Viridiplantae; phylum Streptophyta; class Pinopsida; order Pinales; family Pinaceae; genus Picea; species Picea engelmannii. Next base: position 25,706 of record ML810926.1, read on the forward strand.
ATTCTGCACTTTGTAATTGTCTGATGACCAATCCGCAAAAGGGGATTTGGTCCTTATACAATTACCAACATGATTAATCCTCAATGGGGATTAATCCAATAACAATAATAATAATAATGACATTATTAATCCTCAATGGGGATTTAATCCAATAGCAAAATAATAATAAGAATGCTCTTCGCAGTTACATTATTTCAACAGGTTGTTCCCACTGGGTTTTCCCTCTTTACCTCACTTTGTTCAGTTGTTATGCATATATACTTGTACATGAGTACCTAACATGGCTTCATATTGTCAGGACTCATCATTGTGCACACCCTAGTTGTGTTTTAGGGGGGGCTGTTGGGGTACATGCTCAACTACATACTTAGTGACATACTAATTTTTTCCAGTTTTCCTACTATTTAGGAGGACTGTTATTTATAGCAAGTCTATTTTTAGTCAGTGGATTCTTATATGTAATACCATGGGTTTCCAAAAACCATGGGATCATAAACCACCTTTAGGTAAATCCCTATTTTTTAGCTACCATTAGGCCAATTCCAACGTTTTAGCGACCATTAGGAAAATTCCTATTTTTTAGGAGATAATTCTTATTTCTTTAATTTTAGGAGATATTTCCTATTTCGTGGTTATAGAACGCACTTTAGTAAGAATACTAGCTTCATAGGGAAGTGTGCATTACCCATCTAATACTTGGAGTTAACTCACTTCACTTATTTAGTGACTTTCCATAATTAGCAAATTCTCGCTAAGTTGAGAATTTACTTCCATTCTTGGACTCTACTGGGAGATTTTTTCTGTTATGGAATGCATGTTGACTGATCCAAGAGGATCCAGAACGCTCACAGAGGTCCAGAAGGATTCAGAAATGCTCAAAATCAAATCATCACAAATTCTCTTGAAAATTCTAACAATGCGTAGAGCTCAAGAATAGATTTCCAACGGTGCAAAAACCGTCTCAAACGGAGTTCATATGCAAAAGTTATGGATGGTCAAAGTTCAGGTCAAACTATGCAAAAGTCAAAGTCGAAGGGGTCAAGGTGTCACGTGTCACCACTGCAAGGGTGACACATGGCACGACTATACGACCATACAACGATGATGTGGAAGCCTCCCATTGGTCATTAATGGGCAAGGTTCATTAAAATTTTGTTGGAGCCTAGAGGATCGAACCCAGGTCTCCCAACAAACAACCCAATGACCTCATCACTATACCCGGTGGTTGGTTCTTAACCTTACATGCAACGAAATCTATTTAAGTTTGTTGAAATATTCAAATGAGAGGTCTCCCAACAAACAACCCAATGACCTCATCACTATACCCGGTGGTTGGTTCTTAACCTTACATGCAACGAAATCTATTTAAGTTTGTTGAAATATTCAAATGAGTGGAAAAAGGACTGAGGGCCAATCCCTCGACCCATATCATATGTATTGCATTATAACCCTAGGTCGAATATTCCGTGGGTTTGTTAAACAACATGCCAACCATATCATATATTATGCGGGGTATATTTATATATCCAACCAACATATAACCAAAATGATATATATATATATAGTGTTTTTGACAAGGTTTGAACCTGCAACCCACTATATAACATACCAACAACTTAACCATTACACCACAAAGCACGGGTTTGTTATGAAAGCCCGCCAACTAACATTTAATGCCTACCTAAGTTTGTGAATGGGAGTTTAGGACCCATGCCTTATTTAATGGTGTGTGGACCAAGGAAAAATAAACTCATAATTGCAAACTACAGTCTCGAAGTCTGTTCTCGAGGGTAACTAGACTTAGAGGTCGCATTGTAATGCGTGCCACAAGGTTCCACTACGGAATTTTTTGAACTTTATATTCATTTTTATCGAAATTTCACAAGGAATTCGATGGTGAAATATGTTTATGAGTTTGAGCAATGCAGAAAAAGTTCATTGCAAAACACAAGCATTTGAGCATTAATAAAGAGGTCTTTATTGGAAGCGGACCCAAAGACGTAGCCTAGATTGGGTGACCTCCGTTATCAAAATTGTGTATGTGATTTTAATATTTTTGTTCTATTTTCGCTCAGTTATTTGCAAGTTGTTTATCATTAAAGTGTATTTGGAGAGATAAGTATTTCACATGTAAATTGCAAAGAGTCAAGCAATCATTTTTATTTCAAAGATCAAGTAGATTTTATTATGTTTTAAAGAGTAATAAGCATCTACGGATTTTTCAGATCAAGTTGGTATCATAGCTAGTTTGACAAGTGTTTGCGAGTGAATTCTTACAAGGTCCAAATCCAAGCGAGGAGAAGGAAAACTTGCAAGTTACAATCCATAGATTGGTTCAAGAACTTTTACTCTTCGAAGAGAAATGACTTCACCGAGAAAATTGGGTCCTTATAACTCTGAAAATGATTTCCTCAAGGCTTTTAAATTAATGAAAGCCATGGTGGAAGAAATGTACGAGGGTCGAGAGAAGGCCAAGGAGGAAGGCACATCAAAGAAATTTGAACCAGTCAAAGGGGAAGGAGGAGGTAATGAAGGTGGTCCTTCAAAACCCTCCTCACCATCATCCTCATCATTGTCTTCTTCTTAGGGAAGTAAACATTATTCACATAAAAAGAAGCCCTCTACAAAGTCTGATCATAATATGCCTTTATTAAAATTGGATGTCAAGTTTGAATTGTCGACCTATGATAGAGAATTGAATGTTGAGAAATTGGACAACTAGATCAAGCAAATAGAGCTATATTGCAGGGTTCAAAAGATCATGGATGACACTACAAAAATACAATTAGTTTCTCTTCGACTAAGTGGAACGGGCTTGATATTGTGGGAGAGTAAGACGCAAGTTGATCTTGTTCAAAAGGGTAAAGTAATGTCTTCTTGGAATAAGTTCACTAAACCCATAAGAAAAAAATTATATCCATTAGATTGTACACAAATGGAAATTATAGAATGGCAGCATCTAAGGCAAGGTAAAGGCCAGAATATTCAAGCATGTACAAATGAATTCAAAAAGAGGGCACTATCCTTAGGGATTATGTTGTATACTCGATAAAGCATTCTAACGTATATTAGTGGCATGCACTCAAATCTTCATCACACTATTTTAATGTTTAATCCCTACTAACATTGATAAAGTGTCTATACAAGCTACACATCTGAAGACTAGTAAGGGTAAGCATGCGATCGAAGATAAGAATCCATACAAGTTTGAAAAGAAATCAAAAGGAAAACGGAAGAGTAAGAAGTCATCTACAGTAAAGCAGGTTGAAGAAATACCTACATGTTCACACTCTAAGAAAAAGGGACATGAGGAATCACAATATTGGAAGTTGCATCCAGAATTACGACTGAAGAAGTTCCAAGATAAAGAGAAGTAGAAGATTGTTGCATCAACTCGACAAGATCTAGGATTAGATTATGGAGATGAATCTAAGATCATGGAAATAGGAAGCAAAGGTGTATCTACTATCGATTCTAATTTTTCAATTCAATCCACCAAATTGGAAAGTGATATTGATCAAAAGATAAGAAGTGAGATTTTCCATGTCATATTTATAATCAAACATACAAAGGTAGATACTTTATTTGATAGTGGATCTCAAGTTAACGTAATATCTTAAGTAATTGTTAAGAAGTTGGATTTGAAGACGACACCTCATAAAAATCCATATCCATTAGGACGGGTATGTGATGATGTTAAGTTGCAGGTGACGAAACAATGTAAGATCAGATTCCAATTATAACTAAGTTCTTTGGCGAGGTTGAGTTAGATGTTGTGCCTCTTGACATTTGCGACATTGTCTTGGGTAGTCCATATCTATTTGACAAGAAATCCATATTCTATCGTGAAGAGAATAAATATCATCTTTTTGAGGATGGGGTTGATTTTATTGTCAGAGCTTATCGTATCAAAAATAATGTTTCTTTGGTGAGCACGAGGCAAATGAAGAGACCCGTGAGCATAAGTAAATATTTTGTTCTCGTGATAGTGAAACAAAAAGAAGAAGATATAACTGATGCTTTATCAGGTTGTGATCCAGATCATAAATAAGAATTGGTCAAAATCATCTCTAACTATGATGAGTTATTTCAGGAACCTATAGGGTTACCTCCTAAGAGGGAGGTTGAACATGAAATTCATTTGCAGCAGGATGCTCCTCTTTCTAACATTGGAATGTATAGGTCATCAGTGATCGAGAATGCAGAGATAAAAAAACAAGTTTAGGAGTTACTTGATAAAGGAGTCATCAGACCAAGCTCCTCTCCGTGTGGTTCTCCTATTGTATTGGTTATGAAGAAAGATGGCACGTGGAAGATGTGTATTGATTTCGAGCCCTGAACAAGATTACGGTAAAGAATCGTTATCCTCTTCCCAGAATTGATGACTTATTGGATCAATTAAAGAATGTTGTGTATTTCACTAGGTTGGAGTTGAGAAGTGGTTACCATAAGATCAGAACTGCAGAAAGTGACATATGGAAAACTACTTTCAAGACAAAGCAGGGGTTATTTGAATGATTAGTCATGCCATTTTGTTTATGCAATGATCGTGCGACATTTATGAGGGTAATGAACGATGTATTCAGGCCTTACATATGTGATTTTTTCATTTTCTACTTAGATGATATATTGATTTTTAGTCGAAGATGGGAAGATCATATAAATCATGACAAGACATTCTTTGAACTCTTAAAAAAGGAGAAATTGTATATCAAAATGTCTGAAGGTGAATTTGGAAAAACTTCTCTGGTATATTTGGGATATATTGTAGGGAATGGTCAGTTAAATATAGATCCCGCAAAAGTAGAAGTCATTGTGAAATGGCCCAAGCCAACTACTACCATAGAAGTCATAAGCTTCTTAGGAGCAGTACAATACTGGAGGAAATTCATTGCTAATTTATCTTTCATCGCAACTCCTAGGCATGCACTAACAAGTATTAAATAGGTCTTTCAATGGGGAGGCAAGCAGCAAAAATCCTTTGAGACATTGAAGTAAAAAATAAGCATCGTGCCAGTTTTGTCTTTGCCAAATCTACAACAACCATTTGAGATTCAAACTGATGCAAGTGGATATGCCATGAGAGCAGTCTTGATGCAACGAGGTAAACCTATATGTTATCATTCTGAGACTTTTAATCAGATTGTGATTAACTATCCAACATATGATAAGGAATTGTATGCATTGGTACAAAGTGTGAAGAAATAGAAGCATTAATTAATGGGAAAGGAGAAAATAATTCATACAGATCATCGACCATTACAGTATTTGCAGTCATAGACCAAGCTACAATAGTCATGACATTTCAAGTGGATGGGTTTCTTACAACAATTTCATTTGGTAATCAAGTATAAGAAAGGTATTCATAACAATATTGTAGATAAGTTGTCAAGATGAGTGATCAATGCATTCACAATACTAAGGTATAATCCTTTAGCTCATGAAAGTTATGTTGACCAATATGCTAAGGATGGATATTTTAAAGATGTGTATGAAGTATTAACTCGTGGCAATCAACAGTCAGATTATTATATGCATGAAAAATTGTTATATCATCTTGGAAAAATTTGTATACCCAGGGATGAAAGAGTAAATGTAATTAGAGAAGCTCATACATCTCTCATTTCTAGTCATTTCGGGGTTGGTAAGACAATAGCACAATTGAAAAGGTATTGTTATTGGCCTTGAATGAATGAGACAGTTTCCAAGTATATAAAAGGGTGTGTTATGTGTGCAACAAACAAGCCTAGCAACATAAATTTGGGGTTATATACGCCACTTCTAGTAACTTCTCATCCATAGGAAAGTATCTCCATGGATTTTGTAGGGGGTTTGTCGATGTCCAGGACAGGTCATGATTATCTATATGTCATCATGGATAGATTCAGTAAGATGTGTATTATAATGTCATGCAAGAAACAAGTCACAGCTGAACATACAACACAGATCTTCTTTGCTAATGTTTGGGTTCATTTTGGGTTGTCTACCTCTATTTTATTAGATCGAGATTCTCTCTTTTTGGGAAAGTTTTGGTCTCATTTATGGGAACACATGGACACTAAGTTAAAGAAGAGCACAAATTTTCATCCACAAACAAATGGACAGACAAAGGTGGTAAATAGAACAGTGGTACATCTACTTTGAGGATACTGTAGCAAGCATCCTAAGTTATGGGATGAGCAGTTACCTTATGTACAACATGCCTATAATCATGCCATGCATTCTTCTACTCAGAAAACTCCTTTTGAATTATGTTTGGGGTATTTTCCTAAATCACCTATGGAATTTTCTTTTGGGGAAGCAATTAAAGAGAATGGACAGGACGATATAGATAAAGCTAAAAGATTCATTCAAAATATCCAACATGTACATCAAGCAGTACAGGAACAGTTGGAGAAAATCCAAGCTAAATATAAGGTGAGGCATGACAAACATCGGGTTGATCATCAATTTGAAGTTGGTGATCAAGTATGGTTACATATCAGAAAATATAGAATGAAGGGTGGAGGTAAAAATCTAAGACCAATCGGATATGATCCCTTCAAGATCTTGGACAAGATTGGTACTACCGTCTTTCGTCTAGATCTACTAGCCTACATACAAATGTATTCAGTGGTAAATGTTGAGAATTTGAAGCTTTATGAGCCTCCTATGATTATTGATGAAGATGGAAGTATTCAAGTTCCAACAGTTGATGATTTTTCTCTAGAGTATTTATACGAGCTACGAGAATATGTTATTCTCGACAGACGAATCAGGACTTCACAACGAGGTGATGTGGAATATCTTCGAGTTGGTCTTAAAGGGCTAAAACCAAGCAAATAAAAGTGCATCGAAATTAGGAAGGTGAGGGAGATTTACCCTCACATAGTTGTTGAGTAATTAAAACTTTTGGTGGTCCAAAAGGCTTCCAATGGGGAGGAATGATCCAAGAGGATTTGAAATTCTCACAGAGGTCCAGGAGGATCCAGAATGCTCATAGAGGTCTAGAAGGATTCATAAATGCTCAAAATTAAATATTCACAAATGCTCTCTAAAATTCCACCAATGCATAGAGCTCTGCGATAGCTTTCCAACAGTGCAAAAGACTTCTCAAACGGAGTTCGTATGCAAAAGTTATGGATGGTCAAAGTTCAGGTCAAACTAGGCAAAAGTCAAAGTCAAAGGGGTCAAGGTGATACGTGTCACCACTACAAGGGTTGCACGTGGAAAAACCAGGCAAGGATGATGTGCCAGCCTCCGATTGGTCATTAAAGGGTAAGGTTCATTAAAAAAAATTTGGTTCCCGGAGGATCGAACCTGGGTCTCCCGACAAACAACCCAACGGCTTCACCACTATACCCGACGGTTGGTTGTTAACCATACATGCAACGACATCTATTTAAGTTTGTTGAAATATTTGAATGAGTGGAAAAAGGATCGAGGGCTAAGCCCTCGACTCATATCATATGTATTGCAATATAACCATGGGTCAAATATTCCATGGGTTTGTTAAACAATATGTCAACCATATCATATATTATGCGGGGTATATTTATATATCCAACCAACGTATAACCAAAACACTATATATATATATATATATAGTGTGTGGTCAGCAGAATTTGAACCCGCGACCCACTATATAACATACCAACAACTTAACCGTTGCACCATAAAGTGCAGTTTTGTTATGAAATCCTGCAAACTAACATTTAATGACTACCTAAGTTTGTGGACGAGAGGTTAAGGCTCATGCGTTATTTAATGGAGAGCGGATTGAGGCAAAACATACTCATAATTGTAGAGTACAGTCTCGAATTACATTCTTGAGGTTAACTAGAATTAGACGTTGCACCGTAATGCGTGCCACGGGGTTCCACCACATAATTTTATGAACTTTTTACTCATTTTTATCAAAATGTAGCAAGCAATTTGATGGTGTACTTTGTTTTTGAGTTTGAGCAACACACAAAAAAGGTCATTGTAAAACACAAGCATTTGAGCATTAATAAAGAGGTCTCTGTTGGAAGCGTACCCAGAGATGTAGCCCAAATTGGGTGACCTCCGTTATCAAACTTGTGTATGTGATTTTAATATTGTTGTTCTATTTCCACTCAGTTTTTTGCAAGTTGTTTATCATTAAAGTGTATTTGGAGAGATACTTATTTCACATGTAAATTGCAAACAGTCCAGCAATCATTTGTATTTCAAAGATCAAGTAGATGTTATTATGTTTTAAAGATTAATAAGAATCTAAGGATTTTTCGGATCATTGACTTCATGTAGAGTTATCGTTAAGTTCACACCTATATTATTGACATTTTCTTTTTATTAACAAATTTTGACTTTGGTTAATTGTTGCTATTGGGAGAAGTTATTTTTTTACTTGAGCATGCACATGGAAATCCCAACCTAGTGTGCATTACTCCTCATGTGGAAAGACCTATATATTGTAGTCATTATCAAGGATTAATACATTGTGATTAGAGTTGGTTTCTTAGTCTCTTATGTGAGAAGATTAATTCTATTTTTCTCTCTCCCATGTTTATTTTGTAATTAGCAAGTGTAGTATTTCCTTCTCATAATTAGGTCTTGGATTGTGGTTAATCCTACACTTTAAAACTTATATTTTCCTTCGTATTTCAAAGAAAGGATTGAATTCGGGAGATTGGGTGGACATAAGACAACAATTTATTGGGGAGGCCTGTTTTGAGATTGCCTTTGAAGGGTTTCTCTTTGATCTTGAATTTCAATATCGTGAGCTATAGTCTCCCAAGAGAGTTCAAGTTCTTCACGGGTATGGGCAATTTCAAGAATAAAATAAAAAATACAAGATGCAATATTTCTTTGATCAGGAAACCTCAAGTTAGGTTGTTGTCAAGTAGGAAAAGTCATTAATCAACAATAATAAAAATCAGAAAATAAAGAAAAAGAACTAGAGAGTAAAGATCACTCTGTAGTATCATCGCCAAATAAATGTTGAGGCAAGGAATGGATATCTCCTCACTCGAGCATTTTCAAATCTCGCTAAGCTAGGTGAGATAGGTGGGAATGTTACCCTGGGCTTATAGCCTGATCAAAAAATATCAATCAACCCTCAAGAAATAAGTTCTTGGGCATGATGCTATTATCAAAATTGTATGCTTTGTTGTAAAATAAATTTAAAAATATAGAAAAAGTGTTTGTAAATGAAATTTTATAAAATTTAACTAAATAAATACAAGATAACACACATCTGAAAACCGGTAAACCACAAGTCTCAAATTGAGAAGAAAAACAAAAAATGATTTTATTGAAGTTTTTTCTGAGTTACAACCAAGTTTCTCTTTACAAACCCTTGCGAGGGTTTGGAGTAGATTTAGACTTAGAAGTCTAGGATGTAATTTTGAATCATATAAACACAATTGGCGTATGAAAGAAAAAGACCAAGATTGAAATAAATTGGATCAATCCAAGCTACAAGCGTATCACAGTCTTGACTCTACAAAATAGCCTTAATTAGCACTGAAAATGAGTTCATAAATTCTAATCAAACTAAACAAACTATCAAGATCAATGAATGACCTTATGAAGCATGTCACAAGTCTATGCTTCCTAGTATTTTCTTTTTCCACCTTTGGAGTAACCTGCTATCAATAAGAGGACTTAGCTCTCGTGAAACTCAAAAACAAAAGAATGAATATGAAATCTCACTTGAGGAAAGAGAAAACCTTGTCAGAAGCATCTCTCTATATTTTCTCATGTCCTTCTTTGTCCTTGCTCTCTTCCTTTTATTCTTCAAAAAGTAGTTCAAGTAGTTCGATTACCTTTTTTGTGACAAGAACGAGTAATGTGTATTATATAAAAGAGGGTTGTAGCAAAGCTAAAACTAGCCAAAGAGTACAAAAATCGAAGATTTCAATAGAGTTCAGCAATGGAGACAGAATGAGTATCCTCAATTTACTGAATTCTATCAAAATTTTACAAAAAATATCAAGACCTTCTTGTTTGTATTGTATATTATCTTAATAACAAAGCTTTAACAAAAGTTAAACATATCTATAGTTCATGAAACCTAGTTAATGTAATTCCAGCTCTGTTTCCACTATAACTTGGGAGTCTTCCTAAATGTTGGCATTTGGAGGCGATAGTTGTGGCTGCTCTACCTCATATGAACCATGGGAGTCTGCTGAGGGGATTCCTGCATTCAGTCCAGGAGCTTCATCTTTGGGGAGATGCTTTCCTTTTCCCATTTGTCGATTTTTTTCTATGTGTTTGTTGAGCTTTCCTGGCACAATGGTCATATCTTTGTCACATATGTTTTCTCTTTCTTGTGAGGCTTGCTTGAGTTGCGTGTGGGAGTGTCTGAGGGTTGTGATTTATTGGTGTTGTTGCTCCATTTTGTTGGATATGTGTTATATTCTTTGCATGAATAGATATAGTGTCTACGCGTGAAAGGGGGTAAGAGGGGGGTTGCAGGAGCCCCCCTGCGTGGGGGTTCGGGGGCATCTCCCCTGGGAAAAAAAAAACCTCAGTTTTCATGTCCATTTATGGACGGTTTTTCGACACATGGTTTTTTGTCGATGGTTTTCTATTTCCAGTTAAGGAATTAGGGTTGTTGACGAATCCAGGTCATTGGATTAGGCTTTTGGATGTCGTTGGATCCTATATGTATATTGTATTGTAAACAATGTATGATGTGAATGAATATAGAATATGCTAGTTTTCTTGGCTTGGGTTTCCACGGGAAAAATCTATGTGTAATGTGTGTATTTTCCATTGTATGTTTTATGTTCTTTTATTGAAAATTTGTTTGCAGTAAAATATTGTACAAGGTTAAAATCTACATTTGGTATCATAGAAATTATTGGCTTCAGGGGGATGCCTTTGTGGTCAAGGGTTGACTCAGGTGCTTCCTTTCATATGACTCCCCACAGGGAGTGGTTCTATGAATATGAAAGGTATGATGGATGTAATGTTTTCCTAGGTGATGACTCGACAGCCAGAATCATAGGATGAGAAAAATTCAAGTTGAGGCTCAAAGATGGAAGGATTAGAACACTGCCTGGTGTTCTGCACATCCCAGGATTGGCCAAAAATTTGATTTCTGTAAGAAAAATTGACGATGCAGGGGTAAAAACAATATTTGAAAAAGAAACCTATAGGATGGTTTGAGGAGCAATGGTGTTGTCGAAGGGAGTTCAGATTGGAACTCTATATAAGCTATAAGGAAGCACTATTAGTAATGGGTGTAATAGTTCCATTGTTCCTTATATTGGATCAGAAGAAGAAAAAACTCCTACTGTCTCTGGAGAAAAGGTTATGGTGTGGCATCAAATACTGGGGCATATCGGAGAGAAGTGTCTTCGACTACTACATGGTAAAGGTATGGTTGAAGGTATGTCTAACTGCTCTCTGGATTTTGATTTATGTGAACATTGTGTATATGGGAAGCAGAATCGAGTAAGATTCACTTCTGGTGCAATGAGGGCAGAAGGAATTTTACAGCTAGTGCACAATGATGTGTTTGAACATGTGTCAGTTCCATCATTGGGAAAATCTATGTACTATATCTCATTTATAGATGACTTCTCGAGGAATACTTGGATATATTTCCTCAAAAATAAATCTGAAGTCTTCGACAGGTTTAAAGAGTTTAATACTCTTGTTGAGAATCAAACAGAGAAAATAATTAAGATGTTTAGGACATATAATGATGGAGAGTTCAGCGGGAATGAATTTGAAGAATTTTGTAAGAAGTGTGGTATAGAAAGGAAGAAGACTACTCCATATACACCTCAACATAATGAAGTTGCAGAAAGGATGAACAGGACATTGATGGAAAAATTAAAGTGCATGCTCAATGGTGTCGAGTTAGGGCAAGAATTCTGGGCAGAGGCAGTGGGTACTACATGTTACCTAGTCAACAGGTCACCCTCATCAGCACTGGATGACAAGACTCCACAAGAGGTATGGACTGGTAAGAAACCTTCTCTCACACATCTCAAGGTATTTGTCTGTGAGGCCTACGTTCGTGTTCCAAAGGAAAACATGAGTAAGCTAGATAAGAAGGTTGAAAAGTGTATCTTTATTGGGTATAAAGATGGTCTCAAAGGTTATAAGCTTCAGAACCCAAAAACTAAGAAGGTTGCATATAGCCGAGATGTGGTATTTAAAAAAATTAAGGATGTTGTCATATATGAAGTCCTACCAGGGAAGAACCACAGAAAATAGAGTTTGAGCCAAAGGATGATGAATCAGACTCTATAGAAGAACAGGGATCAGAAGAAGAAGATCATCATACTCCAGTACTGAGGAGATCCATGCGGGAAAAAAGGTTATCATAAAGGTATACTCCATCTTATTTCGGTTTGAATTTTGCTTCTTCTATTATTGATGATGATCCTGGAACTGTTAGGGAGGCACTGGATTCAAAGGATGGAAAACTCTAGAAAAAGGCCATGGTTGAAGAAATGACAGCCTTAGATAAGAATGAGGCTTGGGATCTAGTGGATTTGTCGACTGGAAGAAATACCATTGGTAGCAAATGGGTATTTAAAAAGAAGTTGAATGCAGAAGGCAAAGTGGAGAAATACAAAGCTCAGTTAGTAGCAAAGGGTTATTCCCAGGTTGAGGGAATTGGTTTTGGTGAGATTTTTTCTCCTCTTGCCAAGTTAAATTATATTAGATTTATGTTATATGTTGTTGCTGCATTTGATTTTGAAGTAGAACAGATGGATGTGAAGACAACATTCCTACATGAGGATCTGGAAGAAGAAATCTATATGAAGCAGCCATAAGGCTTTGTTGTGAACGGAAAGTATAAGTTGGTATGCAAGATGAAAAATTCCTTGTATGGTTTAAAACAATCACCAAGAATGTGGTATCAAAAATTTGATACTTATATGTTGGGACTTGGCTTCACAAGAAGCAAAGAGGATCACTGTGTGTATTTTAAATTAATTGGTGATCATTTGATTTATTTGGTCTTGTATCTAGATGACATGTTGTTGATAGGAAACAACAAGGAGATTATCTGGGATGTGAAAACTCAATTGTCCTTTAAATTTGACATGAAGGATCTTGGTGCTACAAATTTCATTTTGGGCATGGAAATTAAAAGAGATCGGAAAAACATGAAACTCTTGTTAAATCAAAGAAAATATGTCGAGACAATATTGCAGAGGTTTAATATGCAGGAATGTAAATTGGTCAGGGTCTCTATTCCTGTAGGTGTAAAGTTATATGTTGATCAGTGTCCCAAGACACATGAAGAGGAGGAGGACATGTTTCATGTTCCATATGCAAGTGTTGTTGGCAGTTTAATGTATGCAATGGTCTATACTAGACCGGATATGTGGGAGTTTTGAGAAGGTATATGTCAAAATCAGAAAAGGAGCATTGGACAATAGTAAAGAGGGTTTTCAGGTATTTGCGTGGCACTACTAGTTATGGATTGTGCTACGAAGGAAGACTAGGTTTGGATAAAGTGTTGGACATACATGGCTTTGTGGATGCAGATTGGGTTGGAGATATGGATCGTAGAAGATCTACAAGTGGGTATGTGTTTAACCTGTTTGGAGGAGCAATCAGTTGGATGAGCAAAAGACAGACTGTAGTGGCACTTTCAACTACAGAAGTTGAATACATGGTAGCCACCCATGCAAGCAAGGAAGCAAAATGGTTACATAGATTATGTTCAAGTATTGGGTTGGTACAACAAGTTGTAGGGATAGATTGTGACAGTCATAGTGAAATTTTTATGGCAAGGAACCCATCTTATCATTCAAAGACAAAGCATATTGATGTTCAATATCACTTTGTGAGAGACATGATTGAAGCAAAGAAGGTGTTGTTGATGAAGGTCGACACTTTGAAGAATGGTGCAGATTCATTACAAAATATTTGAGCACTGAAAAGTTCTCTTGGTGTAGAGGATCTATGGGCATTGTTGCCCTAAATTGTTGACAAAGTAACCCTGTAACCCCCTGTATGCAAAGAAAACAACAAGTGGGAGAATGTTGGATATGTGTTATATTCTTTGCATGACTAGATATAGTGTCTACGTGCGTAGGGGGGTAAGAGGGGGTGAAAGCCCCCCTGCGTAGGGGTTTGGGGGCAGTGCCCCAGAAATTTTTTCCTCGGTTTTCATGTCCATTTTTGGGTGGTCCTCGGTTTTCGTGTCAATTTATGGGTGGCTTTTCGGCACATGGTTTTTCGCCGATGGTTTTCTATTTATGGTTAAGGAATTAGGGTTGTTGACTAATACAAGTAATTGGATTAGGGTTTTGGATGTCACCGGCTCCTATATGTATATTGTATTGTAAACAATGTATGATGTGAATGAACATAGAATATGTCAATTTTTCCCGGTTTGGGTTTCCAGGGGAAAAATATATGTGTAATGTGTTTATTTTCCATTGTATCTCTTTTGTTCTTTTATTGAAAATATGTTTGCAGTAAAATATTGTACAATGTTAAAATCTACACATTTACCCTTGAATCGCCTCCAATTCGCAATTAGCGCAGTCATAGGTTGTTTGGCTCCTGTGCCACATGATAATTGAGAACAGATAGAGAGTCCAAGAGCTGCTGGGAAAATTTTGGGAGTGGCTGAGAAAGGGGAGAAAAAAACTATTTGAATGCAGGATAATGACTATCATCATATGATCTCCCTTGTAATCTATCGTCATGAGAGATTCATCTTCAATAACATGAACGAAATTTTTTTGGAGTACTAGTGATGATGGGGAGGTACCCTGGTACCGAGTGCTGAAATCCATGAGTATGATGAGTAGCTAGACTAAAGGGGATGAAATTATCGTAATGATGACAGGATGAGAGTGAATCCCACATGTGAGGAGAATGCAAGAAGCTGGAACTTTAAAGTCCATTATGTGAGTATGTGGTGCCATATGTCGTCCGTTGTTGGATGCACGTGGAGGTGACGCAAGACACACTTTTGGAGAGGGAAATGATTTGGTTTTTACTACTTTGATCAAGGGGGGAGTCACATCACTCATCCCAACAAAATTTTTAATGTCTTTTATGCCTATGGCATCCCTTCGATTTTTCATGTTTGCAATCATGTCAAAGTTAAGTCCTCCTTTGTCTATAATGTTGATTGAGGGTACTCTCTTTGTTTCTCCTTTGCCCGTGATGCTAGGGAAGAAAGATCGTGGTCATTACCTCATTGGTCATTAAATCCCTTTAATTATTTGCTTTGGCTCTTTGATCTGCTAGTTGATCTGCCTCTTGGTTTTGCTGACGAAGGATGTGGAAGTATTCCACTAAGTTGAACTTTTGCTCCTAAAGTTTTATTCCGTGATAGATTTGTTTTGTGTTTTGTTTTATGGTATCAGTGTCAGTCCCATATATACATCCAAGACTTTTTCTTGATTGTTTGTTTTATTTCCCAATCCCCATGAATATGTGATGTTATTATTTCCTCCGGGATCAAATACGACCCCCCCCCCATACTTGTCGCCCTTGGATTTCCTTCTGAAGCCCTGTCGAAGAATAGGATTGTTTTGGCTTGTTTTTGTCTCCAATTTTTAAATTCCTGATTTGAGAGTCTTAATTGCTATTTCAATCTTCTTGGATGAGATGGAGGAGGGGAGGTGAGTTGAAAATACCGAGGAATAATAATGTTTTTGATCCAATATATTTCTTCTTGATCTGAATCAAAGAGGGATCCTGAATTTCGGTCCTTAGTGCACATGACATCAAAGAGTAGAATGCAAGCTAAAGAATGAACTCTCGATGGAGGGATGATTTTATCTTGGAAAATGGCCTTATTTCTTGTCAACCAAATTTCCCAACATATGAATTTTGGAATTTCTTTCCAAATGCATACAAAGAGAGTTTTTTGCTTGAAGTTGCCAACATATTTGTGTTTTCAGTGGAGAAACATGTCGTCCCAATTATTGGAGGACTGTGGCAATGTGACAAGTTATGATATAATTGATCCCAGACTTGCTTGGAGAATATCAAATCAAAGAAAATATGGTGGGATGTTTTAGAAGCGGCTTTGCATAAAACACATCAACATGGGTTTGTTATACCTCTCTTCTATAGATTTTTTTTCGTTAGTAACTTTCCCCAAACCATGATCCAACAAAAAGAATTGATCTTAGGTAAAGAGTCACCATGCCATATTGTAGCCCATAATTTAGAGCGAGGAGGACCGGGGGTGTTTGCATTCAAATGTTGGAAGCCACTTTTAATATAGTAGTCTGCATTTCCCCAACATCTGTTATCATTTGTATTGGTCTCAATGGGTGCACAATTGGCCAACTGTTGAAAGAGTACTGAGACCAAGGGTTGTAAGTGCGAGGGAGGGGCAGGGCATTTCCATCCAACCCAATTTCCATTATCTTCCCAATGCAAGAAATATTTCATCTTGGTTAGCCCCTCTCAGGTGCTCCAATCGAGAAGAGGTTGCAGTTCTTCGTTTAAACCCAAAGTCTCTTTTCCCATTATGTTGTTTGTCTAGATGTTGATTGATGATCCATTTCTTGGCTACCATGAGAGCTTTTCTTGAATTGAAGGGGCTACATTTTTTATCATCTTCCAAAGAGGGGATCCTTTAGAATTGGGGAGATTTGTATTAAGACATCGAAGTCTAGGTGCTCTGAGATATCTGGAGATGAGTGATTTTTTCCACCATTCGACTTCTTCTGTTACCAGCCTCCGTACTATTTTTCCCCCCAGGGTTGTCTTTATGAGCACAGGATCTATGATAGCTAGTCCTCCTTTATCGAAGCACTGACAGACCGTGTGCCAATTAATCAGATGGAATTTTTTGTGTTGGTTTTACCCCCTTCCCATAGGAAACTTAGAATGCTTATAGATATTTTCCCTAAAACTCCTTTGGGTGCTAGCATAGTTGCACATTGAAAAATGGTTAGAGAAGAAAGGACAACCTTTTTTTAGATGATTTTAACTGTAGGGTTGAACCTTTGAGCCCCCCAACTTTGGATTTGTTTTTCCAAGAACTTCATTCCACACCTGAGAAGAGGGTGTTTTCAGGGAAATCAACATGCCTGAATATTTGAATGAAGAGTAGTTTTTTGCCACTCGAAAGCCAAAGACCCTGAATATTGTTGATTGAAGATCTCATGTCAAGTTCCATCCATAAATTTGAATCTTCATGCTATTAATTTTTCCTCCAGAGGCTTCTATAAATTGATCCAAAACTTGCTTAAATATTCTTGCAATTATAGCAGACACGACATCGAGGAGGAGGGTGTCATTTGTGAATTGTGAGTGGTTGATATCCTTAACACCTCGAGCTAATGGATGCTTGGGAGGAAGCCCAAGGAGAGTTTGTCTTCCAATTTTCTACTAAGGGACTCAACCATTAAAATGAAGAGAGAGGGTGAGAGGGGACATCCTTGCATGATACCCCTATTAGATTGGAAGAACTGGGTTGGATAACCATTGATCATTGGATCAATCTAGGGGGAGCCAATACAGGCTTGAATCCATCCTACAAAGTCCATTGAGAATCTAAATTTCCGTAGTATTGAGAACATGAAGGAATGCTTAACTTGATCAAAGGCATTTGCCATGTCTACCTTTCTGACCATTCCTCTTTCTTTGTTGCTCCAACTTGCATATATGGCTTCTTGGACAAGGAAAATGTTGTCAATAATCTATCTGTCTTTCATGAATCCCCCCTGATTGTCTGAGATTAACTTGCAAAGAAGTGGTTTGATTCTGATAGCAATTATTTTTGATAGATTTTTGTAGGCTGAGTTGCAAAGGGAGATGGGTCCAAACCTAGTGAAGTTGGATGCATTCGATTCCTTTGGAATAAGAGCTAGAAAGGTTGAGTTTGTTGCTCCTCCCACTTTTTTCTTCCTTAGAGTGTAATTTAGAATTCTCTTTATATCATATTTAATTGTCTCCCAAAAGACTTTGAAAATGTGGACGGAGAAGCCATCTGGCCCTAGTGCCTTGTTCTGGCCCAAACCCCGAATAGCTTGGAAATTTTCTTCTTCTCTAATTTCTCAGAGAACGACTTCATTCTCTACTTATGTGATGCAAGTTGGAATGTTTTCAAGCAGTTCTTGTTGACTATCTTCTTCTTCTTCCTCCCAGTCCTATGTGTAAATCTTTTCCTAGTGTGTGGTTGTTGCATCCTTAATTTGGGAAAAATATTTTGTGATTTGTCCTGAGTCCAATTGGATTTTCTAAACTGTGTTTTTTTGGAGTCTCTACTGCGATTGTTTGTGAAAGTAGGTTATATTTGAGTCTCTTGATTTTATCCATAAGCTTATTGATTTAAGTCTCCAATCTTCTTCTTCCTTGCGGAAATCCACATGCAAGTTTTGATAGGCTTCCCTTTCCTTCTGTAAGTGACTTTCTGTTACATCTTATTCTTCCATTTCTTGCCTAAGAGTTTCCAACTCTATCATTCTCTTGGTTATTTCTTAGTTTGGAGGGGTATATGATTGCTTTGCCCAAGATTTTAGTGTTGATTTTGCTACTCACAATTTACTTTCACATACATAGTTTAGGAAGCCTTGAATAGGAGTTTTCTAGGCTTCTTTAACAATTGAAATGGTTGAGCCATTATAAATCCATAAGGGGTTAAAGCAAAAAGGGATGGGGCCAAATTATTATTATTAATTTATTATTTTTTTTGGGGGGGGGCAGGGTAAGGGATATGTGTTTATGATCAAAGATGGCAGATGTGATGATGGTTGATGAGATGGTGAGAGGGAGGAGAAGGAAGTTATTGTGGAAGAGGAAGCAATCAAGTCGGGCTGCAATGTGGCCTAGGCCAGATCGTTTGTTGCTCCAAGTGAACTTACCCTTAGGGAGTTTGACATCAAAGAGATCCAAGTTAGATATAAGGTCTTCCATGAATTCTAGCATTGGATCTCTGACACAATTTCCCCCTCTCTTTTCAGAGCACTATAGGATTGTGTTAAAATCCACAGCTACTATTCATGTTGTGAGATATATATTTTCTTCGTAAGAGAGCAAGGATCGCCAACATTCAACTTTATCCATATATCTATTTGGCATGAAAAGATTGATAATGGAAAATTCAAGCCTTGTCTCCCTACTACAAAAAATTGTAAGCAACTAATTATTTGAGCAGAAAGTTACCTCAAGGTCGGGTTTTGATGCGTCCCATAAAGTCATGATACCTTTGAATGCCCCGATTAAGCTTTTAGTGAATCCATCATTGTTTGACATTGCTTTTTTCCCAATTTTTAGAGTTGTTGATTCCTCCATTTTAGTCTCCTGGAGGAGAATTAAAGAAAACTTCTCAAATTTGATAAGGTCTCTAAGGGCTTTGATCTTGACTTTATTTTCAAAGCCTCTATAATTCCAGGAGAGGATCTTCATCATTTTTGAGTTCAAGAGACTCGTCCGCTCGAGACGGGTGGGGGTGCTGAGAGTCCATTCCTTCGTTGTTTCTTTTTCTATCCATGTTGCTGAAAGAAATTTCTATGGTGTATTGTCTTCCTAGGGATTTCTACTTGTTAGCTACTTCTTCTCTTGAATCTTTGTTTTTCCTTCTTCCCGGTTTTTGGGTTCTTTCTATTAGGATTTTCCCTTCCTCTGGGAGTTTCCCGAATTTTCCTTTTGAAGGTGCACTTTCTGCTATGGCTGGTTGTTCTTCTACATATAGAACGTCTTTGGTCCTCTCAACCTCTTCTGAATATGTTTCTTCTTCCCGAGCTTGAGGATCTACCCCATGTGGGTTTTTGCTTGAAGAACTTGGCTTGGGATCAACAATTTATTTGTATTCTCTTCCTATGTTGGCCTCACCCTGGCTTGCGAATTTATTGTTCGATGCAAGATGTTATTCTTCATGAGTTTTCTTTTTTGGTCTCCTTGGGTTTCTTCTAATATTTTTGGTGCTTTCTTGTGGAGGAGGGTTTTGGGTGGGTACTCTTGGGCAAGTAGCGTTTGTAGGCTCTGTGGGATTTGTTTTCCTTTGTTTGTTTTATTTCATACTTGCTACCATTCCTCCATTGGTTTTTCTCCTACGATGACCTGATCTTGTTTATTCTTGGTACAGTTTCAGGCAAAATGGCCATGCTCATGACAGGTCTTTCATTTAAAAGGAAGTTGCTCATAATCTAGCTTATGGACATGAGTCCAATCATCCAAAGAGTGCGTGATTGTTTCTAGTAAACCCTTTTCTAAATCTACTTCTACACAAATTCATGCACATGCATACATTGATGCCTTAGGTTCAGATTTGTCAATATATTTACCCGATGAATTACATATCCACTTCATAACGTCATCACCCCAACAATGAAGAGGGAGATGTGGAATTCAGACCTAGATGGGGATTGGAGAGGGAATGTCACATTTCAAATCAAAATCCAATGTCCACTGGTTCAAATACAGACCCCTTGATCTAAAGAAATAATGCCCACTTCGAAAAATCAGATCCCTATCCTCTTTGTGTTCAAAAAAGAAAGTGTAAAAACCCTTACAATAGAAAAAATGTTTCAATTTGCCTTTAGTGAGGGGTTGCCAGTTCTGTGCAATCCAAAGTTCGACTTGTTGAGGAGAGGGCCAAAGTCTTGTAAATTGACCTATGAATCCTTTGACAATTTATGCTAGGGATTTGCAACGAGCAGTTGTGTGTGCGATCATGATCTCTGGGAGATGATCTAGTTTCTTCACAAACTAGGAATGAGTGGGGCGAGAAGTGGGTTTCCCCAAAAAGCCAACAAGTTGGCTAAACACTTTTGCATCTGCATGAAAATCCGGATGGGGATCTAGATCCCCATCAACCATGTCTATGAAATGGAAGAGAGGGGGAGAGTTGTGGCGAGCCTAGGGTTTCCACAAAGAGCATATGTAGACCGTGGACCTAATGTTTAAAGCAATAAGGTCAATCCTAGCATTATACACATTGCAAATTCAACTACCTTTTGTTACTAAAGTTAAATAAATTTAGTTAAAATAGGACAACCTTATTTATGATAAGGGTAAATAATAATTAATAGATGGGGCCCGTATGTCAATTTCCTCTAGCTCAACCGGTTAAGGTGTGGGTTTTGTTTGCTAGGCGACTTGAGTTCAATACCCTTACGGTGTGTTTAGTCAGAAGGAGACACCTAAAAATCTAGCCATGTTAAGGGTTGGTGCGGTTCAGGCTAGGTGCGATCTCCGGGTGATTTTGGCGGCTTAGATGCCCCTACGTTGTGGTTTCTTAGCCAATGGTTGAAATGTTGGCCCCGCAAGTGATGGGCATTTCTAACAAACAAACAAAAAATAGATGGGGCCCCTATATGTCTTAATTTATTTAATTTTCAACATTCCCTTGTTTCTCCACATTTACTCAAAATATCATGCACACATCATCATAAGAAATATATATCAAAAGAAGCCAATGTAATCATGCCATATCATAAAAAACACTTGTATCTCCCAAAGAATCATAAAGCATGATATAAAAGTTTTTCAAAAATAAATATCATGTCTGTTATCCCAAAATAGATGCCTCAAATGTCGAACTGAAATATTATGATGAAAAAAAAATAAAGTTAAAAATAATATTTTATGTTTAAAGTAGACTCTCTCTACTTACTTCCTTCTGATAATGTTTCCCTATGATTTTGTAAATATGCATCAACAAAATTCTTCTCTTCAACCTTTGACACTTCTGGGTGCATGTCATCAAATGTGATTTTTCTTACAACATCCTTGAGTTTGACAGGAAGGGATTTGATGGTGTAGGAGGATGTCTCAGATAGATCATAACTGAAACAAATGTCAGGTTGCTTTCTTTTATTTGGTCGAGGCTCAATGCCTAATGCTTTGTAATTTTTGGGGAGTTGAACAGGGTGTGCATGTGAGGTTGTTGAGGCAACAAGTTGAGCATGTTGTAAAGGAGGAAAAGGAGTAAGTGGCAAAGACATAGTGGACCAATGGATTACACTGGAGGTAGGATTAGTAGGTATATTTTCCCAACCATCATTGACTAGTGGCACATGGGGTTGTTCGAGAATGTTTTTTATACTTGGATGTGGCTGAAGAGGAGGTACAATAGGTGGTTGGGGTGGTTGGAAGATAGGGTGACCAACGAGGTTCAAATAACCAATTTGGACCAACTAGTTAAACTCCTCAAAATTAGCATCAAAATGGATGGAGAACCTTATCCCTTTTGTTTCTGCCTCTTTTCCCAAATGCATTGGACATTCTACCTATGTTCCCTCTATTCCCCCTGTTACCAGAGTGATTGCTACCTCTGCCGAAGAAACTCATCTAAATATCCACCAATTATCAAATTAGTATTCATAAGTCATAGTGTGTTAATCATCAAATATTATTTTGCCTTAAAAATAATTTAAAAATGGCCAAGCATGCTAGGGTATAAGGAAATGAATAAGGAAAACAGGGAAGAATAACATAAATTGCCCCTTTTATGCTTGTTATCCATAATATTCAAACTGTAAATTATTTACCATATTGTCACTGATTTTATTGAACATGGGAAATGAATGTAAATGGAATTATAATGATGAGTAATGAAAAAGGAGCTTGTAATTTATGGGACAAGAATGCATGATAATGTTCACAATCAATTTCTATTAATTCTATTCAGAACTCATCCCACTTTCAACATAAATAAAGTTCATATCAGAATGTTTTATAAACCATTTTCACATTCTTTTATGCAATGTCAAAATATCCCATGATTCATTCAAATCAAACAAATTGTTCAAGTATCAGTACCATATATCATTCTGCTAGAAAATCTCTTCTTTGAAGTTTTCTATCTACATAAATAGGGGAAAAAGTGTGGAATTAAATGAAATATGGCTTGGGAACTTTGGGAATAATTAATGGAAAATGATATACTATGAGAGGATTTGATCATGTTTATATGAATAAAAGAAAATAACTTTTAAAATTGCATATCAAACTTTCACCCCTTTTCCAAATATTCATTATATTCCATTTGACAATCTCAACTTGTATAATCAAACTTGGTCATTTATTTATTATGAAAAATCCATCTTATGTCATCCATCATTGAATGCTCAAAAAAATATTTTTAACCAAAATATTTTAGATAAAAAACAAATCTATATTGTAGCTCTTTATACGGTTTGCAAAGACATAAGTTTGAGTTTTAAAAATGATCTTCAAGGATGAACTTGGATTGGAAACAAATCGACCTAAAGTTTGTCAATTTACTACCAATGAAAAATAAACCCAATTATATATTTGATTTGGTCAGAACTATTTCAAGAGATACAACTATCTTTTCTCAACAAGATCAGTGATAAAGAGAATTATTATAAACCCAAAACCTTGTCAAATTTTGATCTCAAATAATTTGAGACAAGAGGGGCAAGTGGTCGATTTTGTACATTTAATCAAACCATATTTTGTTTCATGACCCATTCTCATACAACCCAAGCTCAAAACTTCAACCATATTTTGTGCAAACATAATAGCTAGAATTAAATAAAACTCTTGTTGGTTATAAGGTTGTGGGTTGAAAACCCAACTCCAACTCAGTCAAGACAAAGAACTGGTCAAAGCTTATGCACCACCAGTTTCAAATGAACCTAGTTTGTTATTTATATATATATATATAACCTCAAATCCATAATTTGACAAAGACTAAGGGTTGACTCAAGTCATTGTTTGTATAGTGCATATTTTAATCAAAACAAACTATATGGAATATGGGCATGCACTTGAAACCAAAAACAACTAAAGTCCATCATAAATATATGTTGGTCACGACCAAAATGAATGGGTCGCGCAAATAATTTACCAATTTGAAAACCATTGAGGTCGCATGTTCAAAACCCAAATTAGACTCAGTTGGAATTCATGCGTTGGTCACTACTTATCCATTTCCAAAAATAAACCCATGAATTATACACATATATCAATTTTCAAACTTTGAGCTTAACACCATACCCTTGTAACAATACATCTCAAAACATGTTTTTACCAATGAGAATATCAAACAGTAAAGGAAAAACTTACGAGAACTTGAACCCGAGTCATAGTTCCAACAAATATCAAATTTCTTTACTCCAACATCCATACTGGTAATTTTAAAAAATAAATGGAGAGTGCAAAGCAGGGAGCGAAGCAAGAATCATCACAGAGTAACCATTTCATAAACTCTTGAACCATTTATTCATTAAGAGCGAAAAAGGGAAGCATACTAAAAAACCAGTCAAGAACCAAAGCCATTAATAAACTATTACTATGAAAAATCCATACAAATGTTGCTCAACAAACATATATATGCATACCTGGGCTTGAGCTCTTTTATACCAGTGTTGACGGGCGAAAAACGGTTGTTGCAACTGTTAAAATAATGTAACTGCAAAGTGTATTCTTATTATTATTTGATATATTATTCATTGGATCAATCCCCATTGTGGATTGATCATGTCGGCTATTGTATAAGGACCAAATCCCCTTTTGTGGATTGGTCATAATGTAATTGTAAAAGGCAAAAGAAGAAGTCGACCCCATAATATATCAAGTGGCCCTGAAATATAATAAAGGTGGTTATAACCACCCAGTTGGAGAAGTCGGCCCTGCCATTAAAGAGACACTTCACACGTGCCAGTTTTGTATAAATAAGGAGGCTAGCGCCTCACTTAGACACACACCTCACTTGCTCATTGAGAGACAAGTTTTGGAACCGCAGTTGAAGAAGAAGGAGAGAGATTGGCGCATCTTTTGTGAGAGGATCTACTGTATTAGCTTAAGTTATCTCTTGGCATTGTATTAGCTCTATAATAAGGAAGTTTTGCTAGGTTTTCCTCCCCTAGAGGGGTTCCCAAGATAAATGTTGTGTCTCTTGTGATTGTGTATTTCTCAATGATCTTGTGTTATGCTATTATTATCTATTGAAATGCAAAGAACTATAATAATGGCTTAAACATTAACATGGTATCAAAGCCAAGCTGAAGAGAGCATCTTTCACAAGAGAAAAGTGAAAAACGTCATTGTTACCATACATGAAAATTAGGGCTTTTATTGGTGAGGTATTTCATCCCTAAAACCATCTAGAAAAGTGCACCCTCCCCCAAGGATCATTTTGGCACCTTCAGTGCACCTTTTCAGTGGCTAGATCTCCCAGAAAGTGAAACCCTAGTTTCACAAAGTACCAGAAAACCAGAGTACCAGAAGTACCAAAAGTACCAGAGTACCAAAAGTACCAGAAAATCAGAAGCACCAATCCAGAAATCCGCAGATCAAGTTTGAGGGGGTAAAAGTTGGATTTTCAAAAATCTGACTGCACCAGCTTACTCACCTCAACTCAGCGCATCTATCCCGTAGATCAAAATTTCAAAATTCAAAGTTTGAAAAATTAGGGTTTCCTCATAAAACCCTAAGTTGCAGTTGCAGTCTTAGAACCAGTTGCAGTTGCAGTACCAGTTGTAGTTGCAGCCGTACTACCAGTTGTCGTCACCCTTGAAGTTTTTAAAGAGTTGGTAATGATTATCGTTGCTGCCAGATGGTGCCACCACCTACAAATGCTATCAGAGGTATGTACTCACATATGTTTAAATGGTTAAACTTTAAAGAGTATTTGCAGGAGAAGGGATCTCTTGCCATAGATCCAAAAGGATCTCAAGATCCAACACATTCAAACGAATGATGAAACCCAGGTGTGATTATTCTGATATGCATCTATCTGTTATGACATCATTTTGATCAGTGTTTCATGTTGTAGCTATGACCATCATTCTAACCTTTGATCAAAATCTGAGTCAAGGTATTAGATGGATTAAAAGTTGAGATCATAGAACTTATCCTCTAACGCAACCTTCTGTCAAGATAGCATATTGTCTTAGTACAGAAGAGAGGTTGAAGAAAGCACTCGTCATCTTGAGTGAAGGAGACTTGGAAGAAAAGAAAGCACTCATTCCTTAGGACAAGGCTCCAGGTTTGATTAATCAAGTTAATAAGATTCAAAGGTACACATGACAAGTTGATGACTATAGTTGAGATAACAGTCTTTGTAAAGTATCATACTTGATATCATGTGAGCATATAGAGATAAATGCTTAACTTAATCATTTGTCTGATGCAACTAACACCTACTCTAGGAAGAATCTTGTGTGTTAGTTCCAGGTTGCCATGGAGGAATGTTTGATCACAACACTATGAGAGTGTTGACCTCATTTTTGTATTGTATTCCTTACCTTTAATCTTTGCTTCAGACAAGTTACAAGTGATAGCTCTAAAGGAGCTATTGTGATGATTGTTCGTGCTATTACCTTATATTATCAAAAGGATATTACTCTTGCTTGTTGTTTTGTTGACCTTGTTCCAGGTCACAGGTAATAACCTCGAGGAAGTAATAGTGAAGGTTGCAAAAGGCAACATGCTAAAGGAGAAACCTTAAATGAAGCAATCATCATTGGAAGTGAAGAAAATAGCTTGTATAAACTAAAGGGTCACTCAGAGGTTGCCATGACCCACGCCATTGAAAACTCATGTGAACTTTGGCATAGAAGATTAGCGCACATCAATTACAAGGCACTACCATACATATGCAAAGCTGTCACAGGTCTACCAAATGTCAAAATTGACCATGAAGGCATATGCAATGGATGTGCGCAAGGGAAGAACATCAAGAACCTTTTTCCGAAGAGAGACAGCAAAGCAGAAGGATTCCTAGAGCTCATTCATTCAGACGTATGTGGCCCAATGCCATCATCCTCCATTACTGGCAAGTTCAAGGAATTCAAAGCCTTGATAGAGAACCTTTCTGAGAGAAATATCAAGATACTCAGGTCATATAATGGAGGAGAATATACCTCAAAAGAGTTTGTGAACTTATGCAAAGATGTTGGGATCAAGAGGGAACTCACTACTCCCTATAATTCCCAACAAAACGGTGTAGCTAAATGAAAGAACAGAACGATAATGGAAGTTGTGAAGACTATGATCCATGATCAAGATCTTCCTATGTGCTTATGGGCAGAAGTAGCAATGACAGTTGTATATGTGCATAACCGATTGTCCCATAGTGCACTTGGGATCAAGACCCCGGAAGAGACGTTCACCGGAAAGAAGCCAAAGGTAAGCCATCTCAAAATATTTGGCTGCCCAGTATTTATTCATATACTGAAAGAGAAGAGAAACAAGTTGGAACCTTCAAGAAAGAAGGGAATATTTGTGGGATACTGTGAGGTATCCAAGGCCTTCAGAATCTATATACTAGGTTACTGTCACATTGAGATCAACAGTGATGTGACCTTTGATGAAGATGCAGCACTCAAGAAATCGAGAAAATGTCAGCTTGAAGAGGTATATGAAGAGGAACCCGTAATCCTGGAGTGGCAAAATCAGTGAGGGAGGTTCCTAGAGCCGCTGAACCATTGAGGGAAGTCATAACTTCCCCTGATGAGGAAATTCTAGAAGATGATGACATAGTAGAGTTTCAAGAACATCCTCATATGACAATCTCCCATAAAATAAAGCTAGCTTGGTCTAGAGAGCTTATTCAAGATGGAGAGAAGTATGGTGTTCCCGAAGGAACTACGAGATAGGTAAAAAGACCAAAGCCATTCTCCAGTTATACGGCTTTGATGTGTGACCTCCTAGAGAAGAAGCCTACCTGCTTTGAAGAAGCCATTCAGATGAAAGAATGGGCAGATGCCATGACAGAGGAATACCAATCCATAATAAAGAATGATGTATGGGAAATAGTTCCCAGACCCATAGTAAAGACATGGTATCCTCCAAATGGCTCTTCAAAATAAAACATGTTGTTGATGGAAGTATTGAGAAGTATAAAGCAAGATTTGTCGCTCGTGGCTTTTCTCAAAAGGAAGGCATTGACTATGAAGAGACATTCGCTCTTATAGCCAGATACACTTCTATCAGAACCATCATAGCTCTTGCAGCTAAGATGAAGTGGAAGCTGAACCAAATGGACGTAAAGACAACTTTCCTAAATGGTGTCATCGAAGAGGAAGTGTATATAGAGCAACCTCGAGGATTTGAAGTTGAAGACAAGAAGTCTCATGTCTGCAGATTGAAGAAAGTCTTATAGGGATTGAAGCAAGCTTCTAGAGCTTGGTATGGCCGTATAGACAGTTTCTTGACGAGCTTAGGCTTTACCAAGAGTAAAGCAGACTCTAACCTCTACTTCAAGGTCATGAACGATGAGTCAGTAATATTATTGTTATATGTGGATGACTTATTCTTAACTGGAGAAGAAAAGCTCATCATTGAATGTAAGAAGAGACTTGCCTCGAAATTTGAAATGAAAGACCTTGGCCTAATGCATTATTTCTTAGGTCTTGAGGTATGGCAGAGTCCTGAGAGGATCTTCCTTAACCAAGGGAAGTATACAATCGAAATCTTGAAGAGATTCGACATGTTGGAGTGCAAGTCCATGAATACACCCATGGAAGCGAAGCTGAAGCTGTTGGTCGATACTTCGTCAAAATTTATTGATGCCACATTGTATAGATAGATTATTGGATCGTTGATGTACTTGATGAACACCAGACCAGACATTTGTTTTTCCGTGAACACCTTGAGTCAGTTTCTGGTAGAACCCAGACATGTTCACCTAGTGGCTGCAAAACATGTGATGAGGTACCTTAAGGGTACAATAGATTGTGGTCTCAGCTATGATGGAGATCATGATTTCACATTGAGTGGATATACTGATGTAGATTGGGCAAGAAGTGTTTCTGAAAAGAAAAGCACTTCAGGATGTTGTTTCAGTTTGGGATCAGCCATGATCTCATGGCAGAGTAGGAAGCAATCTAGCATTGCTCTCAGCACAGCAGAAGCAGAATACATTGTTGCATGTTTTGCCAGCTGCGAAGCTATATGGATTCAAAAGTTGTTGACCAACCTATTTGACTTAGATTTGAAAGCAACCATGATCCTATGTGACAATCAGAGCTGCATAAAGATGACAGAGAATCCTGTATTCCACGACAAGTCGAAGCACATAGAGATCCCATATCATTACATCTGTGACATGGTGCAGAGAGGAGCCTTGAAGCCCCAGTACATTAGCACGGATGAAAAAGTTATTGATGTGTTGATCAAGCCTCTATCTCGTGTAAAGTTTGAGCACTTTCGAGATAAGCTTGGTATAGTCCGAAAGGACCTTCCTCGAAAGGGGGAGTAGTTGTTGTGATGAGACATCTCTTGCTTCTGACATGATGGTTGTGACGTAAATAAAGATGATGTGATGTGACTAGTACCGTGCTTCCGGCTGGATAGCTGTGATGTAAAGCCAGTCTAGTATCCTACTTCCGACCTAATGGTTGTGACGTAAAGCAGGACAAGCATCTTGCTTCCGGCTTGACAGCTGTGACGTAAAGCAAGACGATGTGATGAGACTAGCACTAAGCTTTCGGTTGGATAGTTGTGACATAAAGCCAATCTAGTATCATGTTTCCGACCTGATGGTTGTGACGTAAAGCAGGACGAGCATCTTGCTTCCGGCTTGATAGCGGTGACATAAAGCAAGACGATGAAATGAGACTAGCACTATGCTTCTGGCTGGATAGTTGTGACGTAAATCCAGTCTAGTGTCCTGCTTCCAGCTTGATTGTTGTGATGTAAAGTAGGACGAGTATCTTGCTTCCAACTTTATTGTTGTGACGTAAAACAAGACTATGAGATGAGACTAGAACTGTTCTTCCAGCTTTATAGCCGTCATGTAAAGCCAGTCTAGTATTATTATGATGAGCCAGCCCCGTGTTGTGATGATGATGATGATGTATCAGTTTTATACTAATACATATTGATGCAGATGATGATGGCATTCCTTGGAGAATGACGATGCTGCCGATGAAGAAAACTTCCAATGATTTATAGATACGCCAGTCAGTGTTCCAAGATGATATTGATGATGTTATCTTCTCACCCACTTGATGTTGTTGATGATGTTGTCCTCTCTCTCTCACATGATGTTGTTGAAGAATACCCTTATTGTTAAGGGGGAGTGTTAAAATAATGTAACTGCAAAGTGTATTCTTATTATTATTTGATATATTATTCATTGGATCAATCCCCATTGTGGATTGATCATGTTGTCTATTGTATAAGGACCAAATCCCCTTTTGTGGATTGGTCATAATGTAATTGTAAAAGGCAAAAGAAGAAGTCATCCCCAGAATATATCAAGAGGCCCCGAAATATAATAAAGGTGGTTATAACCACCCAGTTGGAGAAGTCGGCCCTGCCAATGAAGAGACACTTCACACGTGCCAGTTTTGTATAAATAAGGAGGCTAGCGCCTCACTTAGACACACACCTCACTTGCTCATTGAGAGACAAGTTTCAGAACTACAGTTGAAGAAGAAGGAGAGAGAGTGGCACATCTTTTGGG
>ML810926.1:59573-71420 GCA_009831015.1 Picea engelmannii
GTATGAACACCATCCATTTCTCTTAGTTCGTTCAATAGCTAGATCTAGGGAAAGAGTAGTATTCTGTTACGGTTTGTTCCAGATCCAGGTGGATCTGGGGAGATTGGTCTGTGTCCGCACTCACGAATTTATCCATAAACAGCAATGGTCTCCATTGTGTTGAGTTCCCAGGGGAGAGGGGGAAGCATTTGCTGAATCTGAATCTTGGTGAGTTGCTTGCCTTGTTGGAGACGTCACGTTGCTTGGTTTGTGGAAGGTTGTCACGAACCTATTGTTGGCGGGGTTGAATCTTTTCAATCGGTCGGGCTACAAGAGATGTTTGTGTGCAGACGGAATATTTGCGTTTTGTTGTAGTCTTGTCGACCCATTTCTGTTGGATAGAAGGTGCTTGGGCCAAGGCTGTAGTGGTTGCAGTATCCTCCTGTTCACCTTTTGAACAGATTGTGAAGAAGCTAATTTTTGTCGTATGAGATACTACCTTGCAACATTGTTTAGATGGGACAATAGTTGGAACTACCTATGGTATTCTGTAGAGATGACCCCCTAAATTAAAAATGACACTACGGGGTTGAGACTCATAAACAACATGGCACTTCCACGTATAGGGTTGGCCCAAGAGAACATCATAGACATTTAGTAGGGCAACATCACATAATACCTCATCCTTGAAGGGTTGGATGTCATATGACAATCGACATTGTTGGCTGACACAAAGATCTCGTCCTTGGTGAAGCCACCTGATGTTGTATGGTTGCGGGTGTGGTGTTGTCGACAATCCAAACTGTTTGATGACCTTTGCTGAGATGAGGTTCTTCTGGCTTCCGCTATCAACAATAAAATGCAGCGCAGTCCCCTTCACCCACATTTGTGAATGAAAAAGGTGATCCCCCTCTTTAGGATCCGTTGGTTCTTCTGGTTGAATTGTTGTGGTCGTGACAATAGTAGTGGGGTCTGCGTTGATGATCTGTCTTTTACCAGTATTTTCATAATTAAATTATGAATTAGGGTTCGACTCCTTGTCTTTGATCTCGACCATCAATGACTGTTTTGAGCGACATTCCTCGGTGTTGTGCCAGGGGCTTTTGTGGAAATCACACCATTTTCTGGTGTCCTTCTTTGTCTTCCCGTGACCCTTCTTTTCCCATGGCTTGGACTGGTTTTCAGAAGACTGTTTGTTAGGGTCATATTTATCATGCTTTTGTTGTTGCGAATTTGCAGACTCGAACTCCCGTTTGTTCTAGTGCTTAAATTTCTGCTCAATTTTAACAACATATCTATAAGCAACACTGAGTGATGAGATGTCCAGAAAATCCATTCAGTTTAGATGTATCTGTGTAGAGCCCCACGGTATTTTAGAACCAAATGTCGTTCAGAGTCTTTGATACCCATCTTGGTGTGCAAGGTATGGAAGGTATTGGTGAAATCCAGAACTGCTTGGCCCCTCTCTTGACACAGTGTGGTCCATCTCATGTACTAGTCCTCATAGTTTCCAATTGGGTAATATTGTTCCTTTACCGCATCCACAAAAAAATCCCAAGTGGGCTCAGCCCCATATATTCTAGACTCCTCTATGGAACTTTGCTCCTAGTAAGTTTCCCACCAATGTTTGACATGGGGGAGAGCTTTAAGGAGTGCGAAGGTGATCTTTTCCCTGTTGGAAAAATTATGAACAAAGAAATAACCTTCTAACAGATTTAACCATTTGTCTAGGGCATCCACATCTATATGACCTTCAAATACGGGAACATCAAAATTAACTTGTACCTTGAAAGGAGAGGTGCTTCCAAAGTGGTTGTTTGATGAAGATGCGCCTATTGCTATCGACAGGCATTGAAGGATGTGGGAAAAATTCTCCATCATTCCGTCCCTCTGTTGTGTGAGAGCTTGCTCAAGCAACAGATTGATAGAATCATCTGCTCCGTCGTTTTTCTTTTCTTCCACCATGGAGGATTTCTTGGACGTGTGAGAGCGATTGTCTTCAAGAGAGACAAGCTCGAGACCCAACTTGCTATACTCGGACCTCATCGGGGACATGCACTGAAAAAAACGATCAAGAGCAGCCTACTCTGATACCACTCATCTAGATTATTTTTGGCACAAAATGAGAGCAGAGATATAATAAAGAAATGCACAGAGATATCGTGGATATCCAATAATATAACATAAATGTATCAAAGATGCAACCATAAACACATAGATACATTAATACACAATTTCTATTAATGAAATAAATGTACAGAGACTGTAAAAATACAATGAAAGACTCGCTAGAATGGTGGCATCTTATCTCTGAGAATAAATGTGATGGATACTCGCATTCGCAAGAAAAGATGATTGTTACAATGAGGCTCCAATGGCCTTTTTAACATAAGAAAAATCCAAAACCCTAACCCCGGAAGATGAAAAGCCAAAAGGTTTGTGGGCCCCAATGGGGGTAGTTAAATACGTCAACTTCCCGGGGGCGTAACTTTTGCATACGATCTCCATTCGGGGTGCTCGATACACCGTTGGAAAGGTCTAACCGAGAAGAATGATTTTCAACTGCTTTAGGATAGCACCTTGTGCAATCTTTTGGACCCCAAATCCCCAAAAAACGTCGTTTAAGGCCTCAAAACGGCCCCGAAAGTTTGGAACCCAAAAAACTGTTGAAAAACTTCCAAGATGGAAAACTATTTTTTGAACCTGTGGAATAGGTGGGTGGACATCAATATCCACCTGGATCACTCACTTATGGTAGACTAGTGTGCATCACTAGATAGAAATCAATTTGCAAAAAATGTTTGAGTTATAGATGATCATTGTGTTTGAGTCACTTAGAATGATCCATGCCGGAGAAAAGTAACATACACACATATAACACATAATACACATATGATCTATGCTAAATCAAGTGTTAAATGCTTCAAGCTTCATGTAGGGGACCTTGGGGTCAATCCCCTAGGCTAGTTTCCTCTATTGCGTGCCCCACTCAATGTCCCTATTGTATCAAGTGTCATAATTAGCATTGACGAGTTTATATTGAGTACCATATGTGAAATTTGGAAAAGTGCATGGGGGTTTCCCCACGATGTTTTGATAATAAAAAAACATACGCATGGACACACACATGGTGGGCTAGCTTGAGTGTTGTGAATTACAAGCAGGAGGTCTTGGGGTCAACTCTCTCTCTGTGTGTGTGTGTGTATATATATATATATATATATATTTTTTTTTTTTTCTTCTATGTCTTCCCTGGCCCCCACCCTAAAGTTTTATCCTATGTCTCCTCATGCTCCCACCCTCGTGTGGGTTGGGGCAGGGGTACACATAGGAAAAAACTTTATACATATATACATATATGTTACATATGTATGTATACACACATATGTAACACACACACACACACACGTATAGATATATTTGTATTACATGTGAGATGTGTGTGTCAAACACGCACACGGATACATATATATGTTGGTCAAGTCCTCAGATTGGTTTCTTTTGTGTTATTATTGTGGGTCTCACTTGATGTCCCTAACGTGTTAGGTGCCAAAATTGTGTTGGCCTATTTACCCTTGGTGTTACCCTTGGAATGAGGGAAAGTGCCAAGGGGTTTTTTAGAGATCTATCATCCAAGGAAAATATATGTGTTTATGTGTGTCTATATGTGTGTGTGTGTGTGTGTGTGTGTGAATTGGGTTTAGCTCGAGTGGATACATACACACACACACACACACATGGATACATATAAATACACATCTCTCTCTCTCTATATATATATGTGTGTGTGTGTGTGAGGAAATTCAAGGGATGCTTCCTCGTATTTTTGGATGACATCTTTTGTAAACCCGTTGTCATAAACTACTATGCCTCACTTAGGGGGAATTCAAACTTTGCACATGTTGGCACAAAATTAGTTAAATATCCACTAACATTTGTGACGACTAGTTGGGTGAACCTCTTGGGCTTCAAAATATTGGAGATGTTTTTAGCCCTCGATAACGAGACTAAAAGAGGTTGCGTCATATACATATGTATGTATATATTAAAGGAAAAAAACCCTTTGGACCAAAAACCTTGATATAATATGACTCCACCTCAAGCATATTTTTATTAGCAAATATGAGGTTGTCGGTATTAAGGCAACACAACGATTCTATTTTTTAGGGAGGATCACAACCAAATAACCGATCACACACTATATCAATAATTGGCACAAAGCTTAAGAAGGTGCTAAGGAAAAATCTAGAAGGCACAAACTCAAGATAGATGGCTAAGGTGTAAGACATAACTGACTGACCACGTCAAGGGGATGTGAATGCTTGCTAGGATTTGAACCCAAATCATTTTCACAACAACCACTCCAAGTTTCTCCTAGACCACAACCCAATGGACACACACATCCCCAAGGGTTAGCTCAATAAGTTGAATTGATTTCTTAAGGCATGTTGCCTTAAGGGATGCCATAGGTGATATAGTCAAATTTGGTTGAGTCCCTTGAGGCTAGCAATCTCTTTGTGACTGGTAGTTGAGTTACCCTCTATCGAACATTTCAGGAAAGAGAGGGGCATCCTACAATTGTGTATATGTGTGTGTGTGTGTGTGTGTGTGTGGCAACTTGGAGTGGTTGCTTCAAGGATGGTTGATGTTTAAATCCCAGTGGACATGCTCCTTATCACATGTGTTGCATAGTCTATGAGCTAAATAATATAATACTCTCTTGATTATAATGATAATGGGGGAAATTAAGAAGTATTTTCTATCCCTTGAGTTTCCATGGGAGCATTTGGAGGTAGTAGTAAAGTGTGTGAGGTTTACATTGTACTCCATGTTCATGAATAAGTGGATCAAAGGCTATCCTCGTGTCTGCCTTAAGTCCAAGATTTTTCTATATGTCACATGTGATTTAGTCACAACTTGGAGTGAATGCCATAAGGAGGAAATATTTTCAACCCATGGTGGGCATACTTATTACCGCATATGTAGCGTAGCCTACGAGCTAAATAATATAATATTTTCTCGATTATAACAATAACAAGGGAAAGTAAGACGTTTTTTTGATACCTTAAGGTGCCATGGGCCCCCCTAGAGGTAGTGGTCAATTGTGTGAGCCTTGCATTACGTTTCACACACACACATAAATGGATAGCCCACTTTCATGGCTATCTTGAGGCCAACAACTATGAAGTTCATTGAGATGTGGTTTGGTAACAACTTGGAGTAGTTGTTGCAAGGATGACCCGGGTTCAAGTCTTGGTATACATGCTCCTTATTGCATAAGTTGTATAGGTGCCTATGGGATACATAATATAATTATTTCCTTATTATAGTAGTAAAGGGGAAAGTAAGAAGTTTTTCCAACCCCTTAAGGTGTTGGGGGGATACTTGGAGGTAGTGGTCAAACATGTTAGGCTTGCATTGCACTCCTCATGCACACATGAGTGGATATAGGCTCACCCTCGTGTTCATATTAAGGCCAACCATTTTATGTCCATCACAATGTGGTCCAATGACAACTTGGAGTAGTTGACATAAGGATGACCCATGTTCAAACCTATTAACAAGCTCCTTATGATATATGTTGCAAAGCCTACAACCCAAATACTAAATGCTTTCTTGATTACAATAATGATGGGGGAAGTAATAAGCTTTTCTAGCCCCTTAAGTTGTCATAGGAACACTTGAATGTAGTGGCTGATTGCATGGAGATTGCATTTCATTCATTCCACACACATAAGTGGATCACATCCCATCTTCACGTACGCCTTGAGGCCAACCATTTTTCTTTGTCAAGCTATGGTCTAGCAACAAGTTGGAGTAGTTATCATAGGGATGACCTAGGTTCAAATCCTAATGGGCAACCTACTTATCTTGTATGTTGCATAACCCATGGGCCAAGTAATATAATATTTCCTTGATAATAATAATAATAATGGCAAAAGGAAGGAAGTTTTTATGGTCCCTTAAGGCCCCATACAAGCACTTGGAGGTAGTGGTTGAATGTGTAAGGTTTGCATGTGCACATGTAAGTGGATCAAAGCCCACCATCATGTCTACTTAAGGCCAATCATATTTTTGTTTGTCAGGTTGTGGTCTTGTGCCAACTTGGAGTGGTTGTTGTAGTGATGATCCATGTTCAAATGCTAGCAAGAATGTTCCACGCATGGACATTAATGGGCCCTTTGGCACCTCATGCAAGTGGCATCACTGCCCTCTTGCAATAGCCTAGTCGCAATAGTTGTAATAACATTGAATGTACCCCTCAACACAATTATAACCATTCCATATACAAATCCATCTGAAATCTAAATTTGTTATTTGCATTAGAGGATTTGCCATTATCATCACATAAGAGACAAGCGGTTAAGATGGATATATTGTAGTGTGAGTGTGACACAACTATAATTAACTAGGCATAAATCAATATTATCCCTAGATTTGTTATTAGCATTAATGAATTAGCTAGCTTTGGTCACATAAGAGATAAGGGTTAATATGAATATATGTCAATGTGTGTATGTAGTCAATGCAATTATAATCAATTAGGCACAAATCCTTATTACTCTTGAATTTATCATTGGTGTTAATGATTTTTCTACCTCTTGTCGTATGAAGAGATAAGGGGTTAAGATGGATATATGATAGCGTGCACACACATAAAGACAAGGACAAGGGGATGGTTGTGTATTTTAATTGGTTTTTTTTGGGCATATGTAATGATCCCAAGCCAATTTTTTCGCTTGGAAACACTAACTACTATTGATTTGTTGATGTGCAAGTGTTATTGAGTTATTAAATGCAATTATAACAGATTCATCCAACACATGAATATCATAACACATTCAAGATATAAAGCACAAACATAAATCTGACCTTTATTATAGAATCATGAATCAGATACAATAGAATGAGCAGATCTGGAATAATCTTCAGATGGCTCCAATGCAAGACAAGTATGAGCTACTACAAAATGCTCCCGCTGATACAATAAGCCTCCCAAAGGCTGAATAAGATATGAAGACCAATACATGCAGAAATGAATGCCAATGTCCCTCGACTGGAAAGTGCCACGCTCCACTAGAAGGTTGAAACCCTCAATAAATCGGCCCAACTAAAGGTGTTGGTCAACTGAGAGGGGGGGTGAATCAGTTGTTGCCGAGCTTAAACAATTATGCTTCTTTTAAACTCTTTGCTGAAACACTAAATGATGATCACAATAATGTAGGGAAATAAACAATGGCACATTTAGCATCAGTCACATATATGAGAAACACAAAGACATATATTTCCTGAGGAAACCCATACATGGTAAAAACCTCTTTTCCTTTATATGATAAGTAATAGTTACATTCTTTACATTATCATACATATGAGCACCAACTCATAATGAGGCTACAACCTCTGTTTTGCAAGATGCTACTTGTTGAGAGCACCAACTCTCTGTTTTCTCTAGCACCCACTAGAAGGAAGCACCAACTCCCTAGTTTCTCTAGCACCAACTAGAAGGAAGCACCAACTTCCAATCATACAGGCACCAACCTATATAATAGAGAACAAGAATTCTCCCTTGCACCACCCTGCTACCCTGGTTTCTCTGGCTGCAACCAGATGGAAGCTACAACTCCCTGTGTTCAAGCACCCACTTGAACCTCTGAGGACAACAGTCCTCCTGAGCACCTCCCTACCTCCCAAGAATATAACTTTGCTTCTGAAACTTATTACAGTGATATGGTGTTCAACAATGGCTTACCCGACTCATCACTGTTCTGCTGCATTTCGTCTCTATCTTCCTCATTGCCTTTCTGCACACATGACTTGCGCTGTGTTCTTCTACTTTTTATGCTCTGTGCGCCATATCCATTCACTGCACAGTTCCTCTTTTGTGCATTAATACTTTTGCGCTCTGCCTCCTTGCTCACACTTCAATCCTTCTACACAACGACCACCGCAACTCCAACCGCAACAACAACCACATCTCTTCTCTGTACAATGTACTTATAGCTTATGTGCCCCTTGTGCATGCAATGTGTGCAAATCCCTCTCCATGCTCACTCTGTGCCAATCTACTCCACCTCTTGAGTGCTCTACCTGATCATCATAGTAACTCTTCAGCTTCTCTGGCGGTTTTCCCATGCGTTCAGCCTCACTGGTTGTTATGCCGAGATTCCTTTTTCTCTCTGGCAGTTGAGACTCTTCGTCTTCTCTATTACAGTTGAGCTCGTCTAGAACAGCCATTATGCACAATCTGTCTCCTTTTCTTTTATGCACACCTCCCTCGACGGTTCCACTTCGCCTTCCCTTAGGAAAAACAAAGACACCTGTCCTAGCAACTGAAACGCTAACTGATTTGCAATCAAGAGTCTGTTTCTCTTAACAGATTCATAACTGAGGACTTAAGTGTGAGAGAGAACAGTAACCCTCTGATATCATTCAAGATTTATCCGTGTCGTTGGATGATCTTTATTATTCTTGCCTTTTAAATCAGGTTTCAGCATTTCGGCATTCCTTTGCCCAAGTGTCTTGACACTTTCACATCGCGATCTCCGAAACTCCGAAATGGAGCTTATCTGGGCTGACTCCTTCTCTTCCCGTGACCACGAGTTGTGACCACAGTTTTATGCGAAAGGGGCTTTCGCGATTTCGCATATCGCAAATTTGTAATAGAGATTAGATCAACGGTCCAGGTCAGATCTTGTCTCAACGGTCGCAATTGAATCGCAATATCGCATATCGCGATTTCGGAAGTCTCGTTGCATTTGTTCACTTGCCATTCCATGTTGCGATCCCCGAAACTCCGACATGGTCTAGAATCAACGGTCTAGATCAAATCCTGATCTGACGGCTCAGATTACATCGCGATTTTTCATATCGCGAAATCGACACTCCTGATGTCAAGTGACTTTGTCACTTCAAAGTTCCGATCCCCGATGCCGATGCGCCCCTTTCCACGTGCTAGCCCTGCTGGCTATAAGCCTTGGCCCATATGACCGTCAACACATGACCTCGGTCAAACCTCTCATCGGGGTTTCGGCATTTTCTATGTCACCATGCACATGCCTACGGAATTCCCGATCCTCCGATCCCCGATTCTTCGATGAAGGAAATCAACGGTCCAGATCTCATTCTTGCTTTAATGGCTGTGATCAAATCGTGAAATCGCATATTGCGATTTCGAGGTTTTCGTTGTCAAGTGAATTGGACATTTCAAAGTCCTGATCCCCGATTCTCCGATGAAGAAAATCAACGGTCCAGATCTCATTCTTGCTTTAACGGCTGCGATTAAATCGCGAAATCGCATATCGTGATTTCGGGGTTTTCGTTGTCAAGTGAATTGGACATTTCAAAGTCCCGATCCCCGATTCTCCGATGAAGAAAATCAACGATCCAGATCTCATTCTTGCTCTAACGGCTGCGATTAAATCGCATATCGCGATTTTGGGGTTTTCGTTGTCAAGTGAATTGGACATTTCAAAGTCCCGATCCCCGATACTCCATGAAGAAAATCAACGGTCCAGATCACTTCTTAACTTAACGGCTGCGATTAAATCGCGAATTCTCATATCGCGATTACACGCTCTTCTCCTTTCACTTTAAAGACCGTGTAGGTTCTCCTCGATCCAACGGTGGTCGGACCCTGCGCTTGGATCTGACGCCTGTGATCTATCCTCCTCTTTAGTGCGCTCTTCTTGTCTTTATTCAGATCTGATGGCCCTCATGCTGTCGGGAGTTTTGGATGTGATCCAACGATCAGAAATGCTTCTCGGGCCTTTAATCACTCGATCTTCCTGGACTTATCTTTTGTTTGACTGTCGATCACAAACTGCCTGTACTCATGCGGTCTCCACCATTGTACTTGCCATCAATGACAAGCATTCGTTGTCTGTTAAATAATTGCCAACAATCCTCTGTACATTATTTCTG
Organism: Picea engelmannii; assembly: GCA_009831015.1. Taxonomy (NCBI): domain Eukaryota; kingdom Viridiplantae; phylum Streptophyta; class Pinopsida; order Pinales; family Pinaceae; genus Picea; species Picea engelmannii. The sequence goes on from ML810926.1 coordinate 69,474, forward strand.
TACTCATGCCATTATCACTGCTATACTTGCCATCAATGACAAGCATATGTTGCATGTTAAACATTTTCCAACAATCTCCCCCTTTGGCATTGATGGCAACAAGGCACCCAGATTCTTTTCTCCCCCTTTGACATCAATGTCAAAGAGAACATGCTCCCCCTAAGTTGTTGCAGTATTTTTAGGAGGTATCAGATATTAAACCAATGCAAACTCCCCCTGATGGGATGAACTCTCTCATTTGAGACCTGTAGAATATTTGTATCTAAACCAGAGTCTTCTTTTTCTGATTCTTGGACCTGTTCATCTTCAGCTTCCGTTGTATCCTCTGTAGAATACTTAAAATTGCTCACCTCTCTTACTCGAACTCCTTTATCAATCTTCTCATGTGTGGATGACTCCCCCTGTCACTATTATCTGGTCTGCTCTGCATCATATTTTTTTTTTCATCATTCTGCTCTGCTTTTGTTCTTTCTGTCATTCTTCTCTTCTTCTGCTATGCATTTCATCTCACTCTGCACATTTGCTAAATCTCATGCTACGCATCCTCTATTTTTCCCTTTGTTCCTAAAGGTTAACTTTCCTTGACAAGGTCTTTCCTCTTGTTGTCTCTACAGGATGTCATGTACATCAGAATGTTGTTGTCCTACTAAAACACTGTGCAATTGTAGCTTGTACCTTTTAAATAGCCCTTGGATCTCCCCATTGAATCTCATCGATCTCTATTGTTGCACTTTTCATTTTTCTTCCATGATGCATTCAATCCAGGCATTTTATGTCCATATTCAATCACAGGAGAAAACTGCTACACCCACTCTCACACCTGCTTTTCTTTCTCACAAATGAAGGACCTATATCAGGTTTCTTGGGAGCACTGATTTCTACCTTGTTGAGTCCAATACCGGATTTGTCATTTGGTGATCTCTGGATATCCAAGATCTTGTCCAGAGTCATGGATCTACTCAAGAACTTGATTTGGGTGTCTGCCTTCTCAACCTTCAAGACTTCTGCTTTCTATTTATGACATGGTTCTTCTCCTACTTCTTTCGTGGGATAAATGCTGACTGAGCATTCTTTTATTGTATCTGAATCTTCTTCTTTACTTGTAGGGGAGGATTCAACATCAACATTATTGTTTGCCCTTATACTGTTATTCACCATTTGTCCTGAGTTTACATTTACCTTACATTCTTTGGATGTGAGCACCTCTTCACTGCCTCTGTCACATTTTTGACTTGTATTGAGCAAGTTATGTTTCAAATCATCCACAAACAGAGCGTACTGGGCATCTTCTTTGTCATTACTCAAGCTCATCATCCCTCTATCCTTGATTTTGCCTGGTTCATCATTTTCAAAGATCACATTTCCTATTTTGCTTTTACTTATGGACAATAGCTTATCCTTGTCTCCAATCACGTGCTTGGAACATCCACTGTCTATATTCCCAGAGGCCTTTTGTTTTTGAGTTGACAGTTCTTGACCACATTTTTCACTCTCTTTCCTCTTCCATGTGCTGGTCTTTCTATCTAAGAACTTTATCCTTGGATCTGCTTTGTAATTCTTGAGATGGCAGTTTGCAGCTTTGTGGCCAAAGTTGTGACAGTTATAGTATTCAATCTCATTGTTCAATAGATCAAAGTCATTGTTACAACGTTGTCTACTCATTGATGGTTTATTAATCCTTGACCTCCTCAGTTTCATGTCTCCAGAATTAATTTGGCAATTTGCAATCTGTGATGGTTTGTTACTTTGTTGTATCATTCTTTGTTGTGGCAGACATTTAATCCTTGAAAATCTTAATTGCTCGTGTCTAAGTCTTAAGGAACAATTTACAGCTTTGTGACCAAAGTTAGAACAGTAGAAACAATATCCATAGAAAAATTCTTTGTACCTGGAAAATGGTTGTCTGCTTTGAGCAAATCGATTTCTTTCATGTTGATGATGTCTTTG
>ML810926.1:73854-90713 GCA_009831015.1 Picea engelmannii
CAATCATACAGGCACCAACCTGTATAATAGAGAACAAGAGTTCTCCCTTGCACCACCCTACCACCCTGGTTTCTCTGGCTGCAACCAGATGGAAGCTACAACTCCCTGTGTTCAAGCACCCACTTGAACCTCTGAGGACAACAATCCTCCCGAGTACCTCCCTACCTCCCAAGAATATAACTTTGCTTCTGAAACTTATTACAGTGATATGGTGTTCAACAATGGCTTACCCGACTCATCATTGATCTGCTGCATTTCGTCTCTATCTGCTTCATTGCCTTTCTGCACACATGACTTGCGCTGTGTTCTTCTACTTTTTATGCTCTGTGCGCCATGTCCATTCACTGTACAGTTCCTCTTCTGTGCATTTCTACTTCTGCGCTCTGCCTCCTTGCTCACACTTCAATCCTTCTACACAATGACCACCGCAACTCCAACCGCAACAATAACCACATCTCTTCTCTGTACAATGTACTTATAGATTTTGTGCCCCTTGTGCATGCAATGTGCGCAAATACCTCTCGATGCTCACTCCGTGCCAATCTACTCCACCTCTTGAGTGCTCTGCCTGATCGTCATAGTAACTCTTCAGCTTCTCTGGTGGTTTTCCCACACGTTCAGCCTCACTGGTTGTTATGCCGAGATTCCTTTTTCTCTCTGGCAATTGAGACTCTTCGTCTTCTCTATTACAGTTGAGCTCATCCAGAACAACCACTATGCACAATCTGTCTCCTTTTCTTTTATGCACACCTACCTGGACGGTTCCACTTCGCCTTCCCTTAGGCAAAACAAAGACACCTGTCCTAGCAACTGAAACGCCAACTGATTTGCAATCAAGAGTCTGTTTCTCTTAACAGATTCGTAACTGAGGACTTAAGTGTGAGAGAGAATAGTAACCCTCTGATCTCATTCAAGATTTATCCACGCCGTTGGATGATCTTTATTATTCTTTCCTTTTAAATCAGGTTTCGACATTTCGACATTCCTTTGCCCAAGTGTCTCGACACTTTCACATCGCGATCTCCAAAACTCCGAAATGGAGCTTATCTGGGCTGACTCCTTCTCTTCCCATGACCACGAGCTGTGACCATAGTTTTATGCGAAAGGGGCTTTTGCGATTTCACATATCGCGAATTCGTAATAGAGATTAGATCAACGGTCCAGGTCAGATCTTGTCTCAACGGTCGCGATTGAATCACAATATCGCGTATCGCGATTTCAGAAGTCTCGTTGCATTTGTTCACTTGTCATTCCATGTTGCGATCCCCGAAACTCCGACACGGTCTAGAATCAACGGTCTAGATCAAAGCCTGATCTGACGGCTCAGATTACATCGCGATTTCACATATCGCGAAATCGACACTCCTGATGTCAAGTGACTTTGTCACTTCAAAGTTTCGATCCCCGATGTCGATGCGCCCCTTTCCACGCGCTAGCCCTGCTGGTTATAGGCCTTAGCCCATATGACCGTCAACACATGACCTCGGTCAAACCTCTCATCGGGGTTTCGGCATTTTCTATGTCACCATGCACATGCCTACGGAATTCCCGATCCTCCGATCCCCGATTCTCCGATGAAGGAAATCAATGGTCCAGATCTCATTCTTGCTTTAACGGCTGCGATCAAATCGCGAAATCGCATATCGCAATTTCGGGGTTTTCGTTGTCAAGTGAATTGGACATTTCAAAGTCCCGATCCCCAATTCTCCGATGAAGAAAATCAACGGTCCAGATCTCATTCTTGCTTTAACGGTTGCGATTAAATCGCGAAATCGCATATCGCGATTTCGGGGTTTTCGTTGTCAAGTGAATTGGACATTTCAAAGTCCCGATCCTCGATTCTCCGATGAAGAAAATCAACGATCCAGATCTCATTCTTGCTTTAACGGCTGCGATTAAATCGCAAAATCGCATATCGCGATTTCGAGGTTTTCGTTGTCAAGTGAATTGGACATTTCAAAGTCCCAATCCCCGATACTCCATGAAGAAAATCAATGGTCTAGATCACTTCTTAACTTAACAGCTGCGATTAAATCACAAATTCTCATATCGCAATTATGCCCTCTTCTACTTTCACTTTAAAGACCGTGCAGGTTCTCCTCGATCCAACGGTGGTCGGACCCTTCGCTCGGATCCGACGCCTGTGATCTATCCTCCTCTTCAGTGCGCTCTTCTTGTCTTTATTCAGATTTGATGGCCCTCATGCTGTCGGGAGTTTTGGATGTGATCCAACGATCAAAAATGCTTCTCGGGCCTTCAATCAATCGATCTTCCTGGACTTATCTTTTGTTTGCCTGTCGATCATAAACTGCCTGTACTCATGCGGTCTTCACCATTGTACTTGCCATCAATGACAAGCATTCGTTGTCTGTTAAATAATTGCCAACAATCCTCTGTACATTCTTTATGTACTTATACCATTATCACTGCTATACTTGCCATCAATGACAAGCATATGTTGTCTGTTAAACATTTTCCAACAAAAGGAAGGCTCCAAACGAGTCCAAACTCGGCCAGATGATAGATTGAGATGATAGGATCATCGTCCTGAAGTCTCAAGCTCAACGTCCAAGGCAAACCCCTCCAAACTCAGAATCTTCTGTTGAAGTTGTGCCCTCCTGGATAGCTGAAACCCTTGGTGATTCGGCCTTGATGAGAAAAGCCTCCAAATTCTCTGAAACTCTCCTGGAATGTAGATCGGGCTAGGAGAACCCAGTGGGTGAAGTTTCAGACCCAGACCTCAAGCGGATCTCTCTAGATCTGAGAAATACAAAATGGTGGGACTTCCTCCTTTCCTCCAAATCGTCCCAGTCTAAATCTAAATGTCTGATGGTGATAACTCTCTGGAAAAGCACTCAAAATGATGGTGGAGCCCTGCAAGTAAAACCCAACTGATGAAATGCCCAACGCTCCTCCTGATTGGCTAGATCAAACCCTTCTCTTCAAAATGGTGCGCCCTTGCTGAAACTCCTCAAAACAATACGACCCTGTTATCTTTAGAAGCACTAGGAAGAGATATGCTGAGAATAGAATGGTGTGGAGGAATCTTTCATCCCCGAGACCAAGCTATGGAACAAGGTGAGTGGATATTTCACCACTGAGTTGTTCACAAGGGTTTGTACAACAAAACCCCCAAACTGAATGCTCAAGAGAAATAACAAGCAATATGCCAAATCCATAATGCCTAATAGGTGCGCCCTTGCCTCTTACTTATACTTTTCCTTCTAATCCTCTGTTGAGTTAATTTAACTCCCAGGGTTAACTTCTATTCTTACATTGAGTTATCTTTCCCTCCTTTTATCCTTTCCCTTTCTCAAGTCAACTTAAAAATATAACTTTAATCTAGTTGACCTCCCCTCTCAGTGTGAGACTATGACCTAGTGGGGGTGCCCAGGCCACTGAGTCTCCTCATCACCTCCCTAAGAGGTGGGGACATTACAGTCTCCCCTACTTGAAATTGCTTGTCCTCAAGCAATTCCAAACCTGCATCTCGTACCATCTGTTCACTTTCCCAAGTGGCATCCTCAATGGGCAAGTCTTTCCACCTGATCAGATACTCCTTAATGCTTCTCTTCTGGAGCTTCTTTTCTCGAACTTCAAATATTTCTTCCGGAATCAACACCAGATAACCTTCTTCGTCCATGGGAGGTAGCATCTCAATGGGGCGGATGTGTTGGCCGATGGCCTTCTTCAGGCAGGATACATGGAAGACATTGTGTATCCGGCTGCCTGGTGGAAGCTCTAACTCATAAGCCACGACCCTTATCTTTCTGCTGATCCCGTAGGGCCCAAAGAAACGTGGTTGTAGTTTTTCTGCTCTGCTTCTTTTAATTGAGGCCTGTCGATAAGGTTGGAGCCTCAAATAAACCAAGTCACCCACTTCAAAAGTGCGCTCCATTCTGTGTTTGTCCGCCTGGACCTTCTGCTGATTCTGTGCCCTCTTTAAATGATCCTTCAACTCTCGAAGAATGTCATGGCTCTGTTGTACCCAATCCTGCACCATGGGTGCCCTGCTGTCCCCAAAGGCAATCTCCACAAAGGAAAGGGGATCATAACTATATAAAGCTTTGAATGGTGTCATGCCTATGGATACATGATGGGTGGTGTTGTAGCAATATTCTCCCAAGTGCAACCATCTGACCCATGCTTTCTGTTGTCCTACTGCGTAATTTTTGAGGTAGCCTTCCACCCATTTGTTGACTATTTCAGCCTGACCATCCGTCTGAGGGTGATAGCTAGTACTAGGAATCAATGTCGTACCCACTAATCTGAACAACTCCTGCCAAAACGTACTCATGAATCTATTGTCCATGTCACTGATAATGGTCTTGGGTAGGCCGTGTAGTTTGAACACCTCTCTGAAAAATAATCCAGCCACCTGTGCTACGTTGAAGTCTGTGGCTATGGAAAAGAAGTGTGCAAACTTCATCAACCTATCTACCACCATGAAAATGCAATTATTCCCCTGTGCTATGGGCAACCCAGTGATGAAATCCATGGATATACTTTCCCATTTGTGCTCTGGAATGAGTAGGGGTTGCAACAGTCCTGCAGGGTGCGTGTGCTCATCCTTGTTTTCTTGGCATGTAGTGCACTCTTTGACATGCTTAATCACATCCTCCTTGAGGCCTTTCCATGCAAACCTCTCTCTCACCTGCTGGTACGTCTTACTGATGCCCTGATGTCCTGCTACGAGTGAGTTATGACATGCATGCAGGATCTTAGCTTTGAGAGTTGATCCAGGAACTAAGAAGATTCGACCTTTGTAATAAATGAGGTCCTTCGTGACCCTGAAGTTGTCGTCCTGTATTTGTCTGTCCAACAGTTGACAAGCGAACTGATCCTTTGCATATTCCACTATCAAGTGATCCTTCCAGTCAACTGGTATACCAGACATGGCAAAAATGGATGGCCTCCTGGATAATGCATCGGCTACTACGTTGTTCTTCCCTTTGACTTATTCAATGTCGAAGTCATAGGCCTGTATTTTGCTTACCCATTTTTGCTATTTTTCATTCAAATCCTTCTGCTCCAATAGATATTTAAGACTGTTATGGTCTGATTTGACCACAAACCTTGCACCTACCAAATATTGCCTGAATTTGGCTAGTGCATGCATGATAGCCAACATTTCTTTGTCGTAAATGTTGTAAAGTAGCTCAGGACCCCTGAGTTTCCGACTTTCATAGGCGAGGGGGTGCCTATTCTGCATCAACACGGCCCCTATACCTTCCCCCAAGGCATCACACTCCAAGGTGAAGGGTATGTCGAAATCTGGAAGAGCTAGAACTGGGCAGGTGCTCATGACTTCTTTCATTCTCTCCATCGTGGTTTGGGCCTAGTCATTCCATTTGAAGGACCCCTTTTTGGTTAGGTCAGTCAAGGGTGCGCACAGTTGAGAGAGCCCTTTGAAAAATTTCCTGTAGTATGTGCATAGGCCCAGGAATCCCATCAGTTCTGTGAGTGTCTTCGGAGTAGGCCATTCCCTAATGGTTATTATTTTCTCCTGGTGTACCTGTACCCCTTTTGCCCCTATGATGTGTCCCAAGTAGAGCACCTCTGTCATCCCAAACTCACACTTGGATTCCTTGGCGTATAGTGACTGTTCTTCCATGATTGATAGGATTTGGTCCACATGTCGAAGGTGTTCCTCCCAGGTCTTGTTGTAAATGAGCAAGTCATCAAAGAATACCAACAAGTGTTTCCTCGGTTGTTTGTTGAACACATGGTTCATGCAGGACTGAAATGTGGCTGGGGCATTGGTTAACCCAAAGGGCATTACCCAAAACTCATAATGGTTGTAGTGACACCTAAAAGTTGTTTTTGAGATGTCCTCCTCCCTCATCTTGATTTGACGGTAGCCCGAACAAAGGTCAATTATTGTGAAATAGATAGCTCCATGCAACTCATCCAGCAACTCATCAATCCTGGGTATGGGGTACCTATTTTTTATCGTCTTTTTATTCAAAGCCCGGAAGTCAATGCACATTCTCATCGTTCCATCCTTCTTCTTTACCAAGACTATTGATGAAGCAAATGGGCTTGAACTTGGCCTGATATGTCCCATGTCTAGAAGCTCTTTGATGGCCTTCTCTATCTTGTCTTTATACTTCTTAGGGTGCCTATAGGGTGTGGTGATAACAGGTTTAGCCCCTGCTTCTAGCTCAATGATGTGCTCAAATCTAGTGTCTGGTGGCACACCTGGAGGAATTGGCCCAAACACCTTATGGTGTCTGTCAAGGATTCTTTTAATCTCTGGTGTGTAATGCACCTTTCCCTTCTCATCCACCCATGTTGAGATCTTGCATTCTACTGCGTATACAATTTCTTCCCTTCTGAAGATGGATTCCATCCTCTTGGTCGTGACCACTTTGGCAGAGTTACCTGTCATGCCTCTGAGCACAACCTTTCATCCTCCTTCCTCTACAAAGGACATTTCCATGGTCTTGTAATTGGTGGTGATGGGTCCTAAAGTGCTGAGCCACTACACCCCTAGGATGATGTTGGTATCGGGAAGATCCATCACATACACATCCTGAACTAACTCATGCCTTCCCAAGGTGAGTTTCATACCTGGTATGTTTCTGTCACAGAGCATAGTACTCCCGCCTGCTACCTCCACTTTGAATCCTTCAAATTCTACTGTAGGTATGTGCCTCCTCTTCAGTAATGCTGCATCAATGAAATTGTGAGAAGCTCCTCCATCAATCAGAACCGTGACTCTCTGTCCCGGCAAGACCTCTCTCATCCTGAAGGTGTTGAATTTGGGTACCCCACTGATAGATGCCAAGGTAGCCTTCTCTCCATCCGCATAGTCAAGTTCTGGAACCTCCTCTTCTATCGTCTCTGCAGTTTTGGCCTCAATGTTTTGTATCTGACCATACTCTTCCTCCTCTTCATTGTCTGAGGTAACTTCTATATAGTGAACCTGGCCACGTCCCATGCACTTATGTGACGGATTCCACGGTTCTTTGCAAGTGAAGCAGAGTTGCTTTCTCCTCAGTTCCCTTCTGGTGTTGTCATCTATCCTACCACGACCCCTGTCCAACCCTTTTGGGTCACGTCCTCCCTGATTCATTGGAGGTCTTTGATCTCTTCCTCCACTGTTAAGAGGTGGTTTGGGTATGAATTTAGGCTTCGCAGCTAGCCCCAAATCCCTCATCTTCCAAATGGCCTCCTGTAGGTTGTTGGGTTTAAAGGCCTTTACCCAACCCTTCAAGGGTTCCATCAACCCTTCTGTGAAAAGCATCATGAGCCTGGTCGGGGACATATCCTGTACCATAACTGCCAACCTCTGAAATTCATCAATATATACTTCAGTCGTACCTGTTTTCTTGAGTTGAGTGAGCTCCCATAAATGTAGCTCAGGGTCTCCTTGATCAAATCTATCAATGAGCCTCTGAGTGAATTTTGTATAGGACACACTCTGATTGTGACCGAGTGTGGTGAGTCCGTGATACCACCAGTCATGGGCCTTGCCATCTAAGTACATAGTGGCAAACTTGATGGCCTCCATTTCCCTCATGGGATTGAGCTGTAAGTAGGTATCCAGCTTTTGTACCCAAGACTGTGCTGTCATCTTGGCCGTACCATCAAAGTAAGGGATTTCTATCTTCCCTGCTCTACGTTCAAACTCAAAATTGCCCATGTGGTTCGTCCTAGGTTGATTTCTGAACCTGAGTTGGCAATACTGATCTAGGGACATCTGTCTTTGGACCCTCATATCCAAACTGTAGTACTCCTTGGTACTTCTCACTAGTTGTTCCACAAAGTCTTCAACCTGTTTCGGTTGCCTTTGCTCATCTGTGAATGTGGGCATGTAAGGTTTGGGGTTAGCTCTACTACCTGAATGTCGACCAAACTGTTCATCTGTGAATATAGGTATGTATCACTTCTGATTGACCCTGCTACCCATTTGACCCTGTGTCGTGTCTCCTTCCAAACTTCCTTCGGATATGGGGCCTTTCTCCGGATTATACCTAATCTCCTCATGGGTTCCACCAGATCCACTAGCCTCCTTATTCCCATACATATCAAGGTTCTTCCCTTGATGGGACACTTGCATCAGAAGTTCATTTATCTTGGATTGATTCTTGTTCATTATCTACAGGTTCTCGTCAACCCTCTTCAAAGTTTCAGAGAGTTCGACCTGTCCCCTTCTGTTGGTTTCATGGTACTCGCCCAAGTGTTGGACCAATGTGCTTTCCGTGCGATTGACGGATTGCTGGAACTTGTCAAACTCGGTTGCTATGAGAGCCAAGCCTAGAGGCTCGTGGTCATCCCCTGACCCTTCCATTTTGACCTATGTTTCATTGCTCGATTTCTTCCTTCGACCTATGAAAATACCATTGTACCTATGCATGCGCCGATCCTTCCACAGGTTTGGAGGATCGAAGCTCTGATACCACTGTAATGATCCTAAACCAAAATTTTCGCTTGGAATCACTAACTACCACTGATTTGTTGATGTGCATGTGTTATTGAGTTATTAAATGCAATTATAACATATTCATCCAACACATGAAGATCATAACACATTCAAGATATAAAGCACAAACATAAATCTGACCTTTATGATAGAATCATGAATAAAATACAATAGAATGAGCAGATCTGGAATAATCTTCAGATGGCTCCAATGCAAGACAAGTATGAGCTACTACAAAATTCTCCTGCTGATATAATAAGCTTCCCAAAGGCTGAATAAGATTTGAAGACCAATACATGCAGAAATGAATGCCAATGTCCCTCAGTTGGAAAGTGCCACGCTCCACTAGAAGGATGAAACCCTCAATAAATTGTCCCAACTAAAGGAAGGCTCCAAACGAGTCCAAACTCGGCCAAATGATAGATCGGGATGATAGGATCACCCTCCTGAAGTCTCAAGCTCAACGTCCAAGGCAAACCCCTCCAAACTCTGAATCTTCTGCCGAAGTTGCGCCCTCCTGGATAGCTGAAACCATTGGTGATTCAGCCCTGATGAGAAAAGCCTCCAAATGCTTTGAAACTCTCTTGAAATGTAGATCGGGCTAAGAGAACCCAGTGGGTGAAGTTTCGGACCCAGACCTCAAGCGGATCTCTCTAGATCTGAGAAATACAAAATGGTGGGACGTCCTCCTTTCCTCCAAATTGTCCCAGTCTGAATCTAAATGTCCGATGGTGATAACTCTCTGGAAAAACACTCAAAATGATGGTGGAGCACCTGCAAGTAAAACCCAACTGATGAAATGCCCAACGCTCCTCCTGATTGGCTAGATCAAACCCTTCTCTTCAAAATGGTGCGCCCTTGCTGAAACTCCTCAAAACAGTACGACCCTGTTATCTTCAGAAGCACTAGGAAGAGATATGCTGAGAATAGAATGGTGTGGAGGAATCTTTCATCCCCGAGACCAAGTTGTGGAACAAGGTGAGTGGATCTTTCACCACTGAGTTGCTCACAAGGGTTTGTACAGCAAAACCCCCAAACTGAATGCTTAAGAGAAATGACAAACAATATTCCAAATCCAGAATGCCTAATAGGTGCGCCCTTTCCTCTTACTTATACTGTTCCTTCTAATCCTCTGTTGAGTTAAGTTAACTCCCAGGGTTAACTTCTATTCTTCTGTTGAGTTATCTTTCCCTCCTTTTATCCTTTCCCTTTCTCAAGTCAACTTAAAAATATAACTTTAATCTAGTTGACCTCCCCCCTCAGTGTGAGACTATGACCTAGTGGGGGTGCCCAGGCCACTGAGTCTCCTCGTCACCTCTCTAAGAGGTGGGGGACATTACATCATACGTACACATAAAGAGGTTATGGATCCTCTCCTCTACTTAGGTTATATAATGTACCTTTTGATGTAAGATGACATTGGTTCAATGGTGATGTTGACTCTGTGTTAAAACATATAATAAGTAGTAGTAAAATATATTGATCCACTATTTAGTTGATGTTGAATCTGTAGTAAAATTTGATGGGTTTGGCACTTTTGTGGGAATTTGAAAGAAATGTTTGAGTTAAAGATAATATATATATATATTACACGTGACGTGTGTGTGTGTGTGTGAAACACACACACACACATGGATACATATATATGTTGGTCAAGTCCTCAGATTGGTTGTCTTGGTGTTATTATTGTGGGCTCATTTGACGTCCCTACCACAATAGGTGTCAAAACTACATTGGTCTAATTACCCTTTACCCTTGGTGATATCCTTAGAATGAGGGGAAGTGTCTGGAAGTTTTCTCGAGATCTATAATCCAAGAAAAATCTCTGTGTGTGTGTGTGTGTGTGTGTGTGTGAATTGGGTTTAGCTTGGGTGGTTGGGAGGAATGTTTTTATCCTCCCTACCCATGTTTAATTCCCACAAGTGACATTTTGAACTTTTAACAAGTATATTATTGTAACAAATCTGAGTCCTATTATTGACCAACTTTGTGCCCTGAAGATTCTAGGGTTTACCCTAGGTACCATCCTTGAAATGAGGGGGAGTACTTGGAGGTTTTCCTTAAGCAGTATAACTTGGAAAACACACACACACACATAGATACACACAAATATATCTTATATCAAATATATAAAGTTTTCTCCTATGTCTCCCCTCGTCCCCACCCACATGAGAGTGGTAGTGGGAGGGGACATAGGAGAAAACTTTAGGGTGGGGGTGGGGAGGGGGACACAGGAGAGAAATTTATACATACATACATATCTATTACATGTGTATATTTATATATTATACATATATGTCACATGCAATACAAATATTTATATGTTACACACACACACACACACACACACACATGTTGGTCGAGGCCTCATATTGGTTGCCTATGTGTTATTATTGTGGGTCTCACTTGATGTCCCTTCCATGTTAGGTGCTAAAACTGAGTTGTCCTATTTACCCTTGGTGTTATCCTTGAAATGAGGGGAAGTACCTGGGAGTTTTCTCAAGATCTATAATCCAAGGAAAATCTCTCTCTCTCTCTCTCTCTCTCTATATATATATATATGTGCGTGTGTGTGTGTGTGTGTATGTCAATTGGGTTTAGCTTGGGTGGTCGAGAGAAATGTTGTTATCCTCCCTAACAAAGTTGAATTCCTGCAATTGACATGTTGAGCTCTTAATGAGTATATTGTTGTAACAACTTCCAGCCCTATTATTGACCAACCTTGTGCCCTGAAGATCCTAGAGTTTACCCTAGGTACCATCCTTGAAATGAGGGGAAGTACTTGGGCGTTTTCCTTGGGCAGTATAACTGTGAAAGCACACACACACACACACACACATGGATACGTACAAATACACACATATATCTATGTGTATATATATTTTTTGAGGAAATTCAAGGGATGCTTCCTCATATTTGTGGATGCCATCTTTTGTAAAATCGTTGTCATAGACTACTATGCCTCACCCAAGGGGATTCAAACTATGCACCTGTTTGGCACAAAATTAATTAAATACCCACTAACATTTGTGACAACCAGTTGGGTGAACCCCTCAGCCTTAAAGAGGTTGGAGACATTTTTAGCCTTTGATCATGGGTCTAAAAGAGGTTGTGTCATATATGTATGTATGTAGATATTAATGGAAAACAACCCATTGGACCAAAAAACTTGAAATAATATGACTCCACCCCGAGCATATTTTTACTAGCAAATACAAGGTTGTTGGTACTGAGGAAACACAATGATTATAATTTTTAGGGAGGGTCGCAACCAACTCACTTATCACACACACTATCAATAATGTACACAAAGCTTAAGAAGGTGCTAAGGAAACATCTAGAAGGCACAAGCTTAAGACAGGTGGCCAAGGTGTAAACCATAACCACTCGACCACACTAAGGGGATGCAAACACTTGCTAGGATTTTAACTTGAGTCATTTTCACTACAACCACTCCAAGTTGTTGCTAGACCACAACCCGATGGACACACGCATCCCCAAGGGTTAGCTCAATAAGTTGAACCATCTACTTAAGGCATGTTTCCTTGAGGGAGGCCATATGTTATATAGTCAAAGTTGGTTGAGTCCCTCGGGGTTAATAGTCGCTTTATAGCTGGTAGATGAGCTACCCTCCATCAGATATTTCAAGGGAGAGAGGGACATCCTGTGAGGTTTCATATATATATATATATATATATCCCTCCCTCCACACACAAATTTTTCCCCTATGTCTCCCCCACACCCATCCTGATGTAGGTGGGGACGAGACGAGACATAGGAGAAAACATTATAAAGTTTTCTCATGTGTCTCCCACCCTCACATGAGAGTGAGGGGTGGGGGGAGACATAGTAGAAAAAAATATAAAGTTTTCTCATATGTTTCCCACCCTCACATGAGGATGAGGGGTGGGGGGAGACATAGGAGAAAAACTTATAAAGTTTTCTCCTATGTTTCCCACCCTCACATGAGGGTGGGGGGTAGGGGGGACACATGAAAAAAATTTATACATATATGTTACATGTAAATACAAATATATCAAAATGTGTGTGTGTGTGTGTGTGTGTGTGTGTGTGTGTGTGTGACACACACATACACACACACACAAATGCATATATATGCTGGTCAAGTCCTCAGATTGGTTGCCTCTGTGTTATTTTTGTGGGTCTCACTTGATGTCCCTTTCATGTTAGGTGCCAAAACTACATTGGCCTATTTACCCTTGGTGCTATGATTTGAATGAGGGGAAGTGCTTGTGAGTTTTCTCGAGATCTATAAACCAAGGAAAATGTGTGTGTGTGTGTGTGTGTGTGTGTGTGTGTGAATTGGGTTTAGTTTGGGTGGTTGGGACGAATGTTGTTATCCTCCCTACCCGGGTTGAATTCCTACAAGTGACATGTTGAGCTCTTAACGAGTATATTGTTGTAACAACTTTGAGCCCTATTGTTGACCAACCTTGTGTCTTGAACATTCTAGAGTTTACTACAGGTACCATCCTTGAAATGAGGGGGAGTAATTAGGGGTTTTCCTCGGGCAGTATAACCTGCAAAACACACACACACACATGGATACACACACACACACGCATGGACACACACACACACACACACTTGAGGAAATTCAAGGGATGCTTCCTCATATCCGTGGATAACATCTTTTGTAAACTCGTTTTCGTAGACTACTATGCCTCACCTAGTGGGATTCAAACTATGCACCTGTTTGGCACAAAATTAGTTAAATACCTGCTAACATTTGTGACAACCAGTTTGGTGAACCGCTAAGGCTTAAAAATGTTGGAGACGTTTTTAGCCCTGGATAATGGGTCTAAAAGAGGTTGTGTCATATATGTATGTAAGTGTTAAAGAAAAACTACCCATTGGACCAAAAACCTTGAAATAATATGACTCCACCTCAAGCATATTTTTATTAGAAAATATGAGGTTGTTGGTACTGAGGAAACACAACGATTATATTTTTTAGGGAGGGTCACTACCAAATCACTTGTCACACACAATATCAATAATTGGCACAAAGCTTAAGAAGGTGCTAAAGAAACATCTAGAAGGCACAAGCTTAAGATAGGTGGCTAAGGTGTAAACCATAATTGGTTGACTAGATCGAGGGGATGCGAATGCTTGCTAGAATTTGAACCCGAGACGTTTTCACAACAACCAATCCAAGTTGTTGCTAGACCACAACTCAACAAACACACACATCCCCAAGGGTTAGCTCAATAAGTTGAATCATCTACTTAAGGCATGTTGCATTGAGGGAGGCCACAGGTCATATGGTCAAAGTTGGTTGAGTCCCTCGGGGTTAATAGTCACTTTATAGCTAGTAGTTGAGATGCCCTCCATCAAATATTTTAGGGAAGAGAGGCGCATCCTATGAGGTTATATATATATATATATATATCTTGGAGTGGTTGCCGCAAGGATGGATGATGTTTTAATCCTAGTGGACATGCTCCTTGTTGCATGTGTTGCATAGACTATGAGATAAATAATATAATACTCTCTTGATTATAATAATAATGGGGGTAAGGGAGAAGTATTTTCTATCTCTTAAGTTGCCATGGGGGCATTTGGATGTAGTAGTTGAATGTGGGAATTTTTCATTGTACTCCTTGTTCATGCATAAGTGGGTCAAAGGTTACCCTCGTGTATGCCTTAAGGCTAACCTTTTTTGATATGTTACAAGTGGTTTAGTGACAAATTGGAGTGATCGCCATAAGGAGGACTCATTGTCAACCCTTGGTGGACATACTCATTACTACATATGTAACGTAGCCCACGAGCTAAATAATATAATACTTTATCAATTATAACAATAATAAGGGAAAGTAAGAAGTTTGTTTGACACCTTAAGGTGTCGTGGCCCGCCTTGGAGGTAGTGGTCAATTGTGCGAGGATTACATTACATTTCCCACATACACATAAATGGATATCCCACTTTCATGGCTATCTTAAGGTCAACCATTATAAAGTTTATCGGGATGTGGTCTACTGACAACTTAGAGTAGTTGCTGTAAGGATGACATAGGTTCAAGTCTTGGTAGACATGCTTCTTGCTGCATAAGTTGCATAGGTTCCTATGGGGTAAATAATATAATGCTTTCCTTATCATAGCAACAAAGGGAAAAGTAATAAGTTTTTCAAACCCCTAAAGGTTCTATGGGTGTGCTTGCAGGTAGAGGTCAAACATGCAAGGCTTGCATTGCACTCCTTGTGCACACATAAGTGGATCAAAGCTCATCCTCGTATTCATGTCAAGGTCAACCATTTTATGTCCATTGCAATGTGGCCTAGAGACAACTTTGAGTAGTTGCCATAAGGATGACTCATTTTCAAATCTATTGGCATGCTCCTTATGAAATATGTTACATAGCCTATAACCCAAATAATAAATGCTTTCTTGATTATAATAACGATGGGGAAGTAAGAAGTTTTTCTAGCCCCTTAAGTTGCCATAGGAACACTTGACGATAGTGGTTGATTGCGTGGAGCTTGCATTGCATTCATTGCACACACATAAGTGGATCACATTCCATCCTCATGTATGCCTCGAGGAAAACCATTTTTGTTCGTCAAGTTGCGTTCTAGCAACAACTTGGAGTAGTTATCGTAAGGATGAAATAGGTCCAAACCTTGGTGGGCATCCTCCTTATTTTGTATGTTGCATAACCCATGGGCTGGATAATACAATACTTCCTTGATAATAATAATAATGGCAAAGAGAAGGAAGTTTTTTATGGTCCCTTAAGGCCCCATACAAGTACTTGGAGGTAGTGGTTGAATGTGTGAGGCTTGCATTGCACTCCATGTGCACATGTAAGTGGATCAAAGCCTACTCTCATGTCTACTTAAGGGCAACCGTATTTTTGTTTGTCAGGTTGTGGTCTTGTGCCAACTTAGAGTGGTTGTCGGTGTGATGACCCATGTTCAAAATGATGGCGAGAATGCTCCATGGATTGGCATTAATGGGCCCTTTGGCACCTCATGCAGGTGGCATCACTGCTCTCTTGTAGTAGCCTAGTCACAATAGCCGTAATAACATCGAATGTGCCTCTCAACACAATTATAACCATTCTAGAGACAAATCCATCTCAAATCTAAATTCGTTATTTGCATTAGTGGGTTTGCCATCTATCATCACATAAGAGACAAGGGGTTAAGATGAATATATGCTAGTGTGAATGTGACATAATTATAATTAACTAGGCATAAATCAATCTTGTCCTTGTATTTTGTTATTAGCATTAATGAATTAACTAGCTTTAGTCTCATAAGAAACAAGGGATAATATGAATATATGTCAATGTGTGTATGTAGGCAATGCAATTATAATAAATTAAACATAAATCCTTATTACTCTTGAATTTATCATTGGTGTTAATGAATTTGCTACCTCTTATCACATGAAAAGATAAGAAGTTAATATGGATATATACTAGTGTGCACACACACAAAGACAAAGGGGTAATTGTGTATTTTAATTGTTTTTTGGATATACATTCTGTTCCTCTCCTTTACTTAGATTATAGAATTTATATTTTAATGTTATGTGATATTAATTCACTGGCAATGTTGATTGAGTGTTACAACATCTACTCAATAATAATAAAATATATTGATCCACTAAATAATAATAAAATATATTATTATGCTTAAATAAAATTGCATTTAAAAAAATATAATAAAAAGTACAATTACAATTAAGTGAAATGGAGAAAGCACACAAAATTAAAGTTTTTAAATAATATTAATATAAAAAAAAATTGATTATGACATCAATATATAAACTTGCACTTTAAATACAATTTCAATATTAACAAAGCTTTTGGTCCATACAATGCTTTATGAAGCATTCATAAATCACAATTATTTTTATTATAAAATTTTACACTTATACAACTTTTTGCTTTAACAATATATCTTGAATTATAGAAGAATACGATGCTTCTTAATCATATTTAATAGTTTATAAAATAACTTTGTTTCCTCAATATTCAATATTTTTCAAGAATATGTGCCCAAAATCTTACAAGAAATTTTATAATCCAGAAAGTTAAACAACACCTCAATCCTGGTTACTAAACCTAAAGAATACCAACAACACAAGGACGGGGAGCATCCGATGCTTCAACCATGGAACCATGAAAATGTGTTGACAACGAGAGAAATCGCATTTCGTGGAGGACATGTGTCCCTTTGAAGAATGTAACATTTAATGCGGTGTTTCGATGTGCGGCGGGGTAAGATATTGGGCTAAGTATTCCCCTTCGACACGAAGCAGCAGCAGAGCATGCAAATGGCGAGGATGGTGATGTTGGCATCATCTTCAATCCAGCCGATGGCACGTTCTTCCACAGCCGTTCTGTCGGCATTCAATTTCAGACAAACAAACAGTGCGAGTGTTCGAACCGCATTAAGG
>ML810926.1:92711-107015 GCA_009831015.1 Picea engelmannii
CTGAGACTGGCCAGCCCAAAATCAAAATCATTTTGGAAGATTAATTAATTTTGAATTCTCAAAGTACATAAAGAGCTACTTTAGAAGTTTCTATATTTAGTCAAATCTAAGCCAATTTGTTAGCTAAGAAAGACCTAAACAGAAATATAGCCAAGAAAGACTTTACATAAATCTGTGCAACACGATTTTAATACTTATTGTAATCAGGGCTATTTTGAACTGTCTGATATGTTGAGTAAATTAAGGCATGACAAGTTACATAATAGTTTCAAGCAGGACATGAGAGTTTTCTTGAGTAGGTCATGTTGTTCTTTAAAATGCAACAAAATAAGTAATTTTTAGTTAAAAAGTTAGAACCTTTTCAGTTTAAGCTTAACAGAATGCTGCTCAAACGTAAAATGAATCAGTACTGATATTATTATAATTTAACACACTGTGGAGCAATCTCTTATCTACTGGTGCAAATGGACCTATGGTTGAAAAAAAATACTTGAACTCAGACCATTGAATCATACAACTGAGTCATTTCTTAAATTCTTTTCTGATTAAGATTAGTCTGCCAAACAAATCAATGCGAGTATCTTTACTGAAATTTGCTTTGATGTGGGTGAACTCATTCGAGGCTATGGCAGTTGAATTCTGATGCAGCTTTCTGATTCCTATGAAGGTTTGTTGCACACTAGTTATAGCCAAAATTCGTTTTGCTTACAGTATGATCTTTTAGCAGGAGATGAAAGACCTTTAAAGGGTAATGGTGTAAATCCAATGGGACAGAGAGGAGAATCAGGGCTGTGTTTGTTTTAGAGAACTAGAATTTAAAATCATAGCTGTTATAGGTACCATGGTTTTGCTTTAAGTGATTTTGTAGAACAGGTCGGTACTTTTCTGAATTTCTAATAGAAATGCCTTTGCATAACAGGTGCAAGGCTCTCATAGATTCCCAACAGGTTATGTCACATTAGATGTTCTATACTTGTGTACTAAATATCGAAATTGTCTTTTGCTGCAAGCCTAGTTTGAATGTAGTTTAGTGTAGTTTCTTGTTTTTGAGAGTGCATGTGCATGTGCTTACTGGTGCATGTCTTTTTCCAGGTTAATGCTGATTTGCCGATGAGGGTATATTTTTTGTGCATAAATGTTCCAGTAGATACAACTAACTTAATTCTGCTTTAACATAACTTTCTTTTCTTTTTGACATATTATAACTGGTTTGAAATTAGTGATTCAAAATCAGAACTCAAATTCATCACTAGTATTGGGTAAGGGCAGATTTTCATAATCAGCTGCACAAATTCTTTTTTATAGTTTAAACTTTATTGATTAGAAGAACAAACTTTGAGACGGCCCTTGCTGAAGTGGGGTCAATTTTGACAAATATCAACAACTTAAGGAGTTTCTCTATAGCATGCATGTATGCAAAAATGGTACACTACTACTGCAAATGCAGATATGAACTGAAATAAAGCAGAAGTAAAATTGGTGCAAAACAAAGATTGAAAGAAGTAAGAGCCAAAAACATAAACAATATTGGGTTGGGGGCACTTGCACACCCAAGTGGATTGCACCTACAAATCCTAAAACTCAGGGGAAAACTTCTCCAAAAGATATCTGCTACAGAAAAGTAGTAGATTTGATTCATAGCTTGATTGATTGATACAGAAAAATGGAACCCTTGTTTATGCAAACAGGGAGTGCAACCCTAACTTGAAGCCCAAGTTACCATTAAGGGGTAATTAGGCCCTCATTATCTTGTCACTCTAATTAACCTTTCAGGTCTTATTTCAGATAAGTGGCCTTGTACAAATATCATAATGGGATATCTTAATAGCCCAGGATCATAACTTTATGACAGACTACAAAATTATTAACTTATAAGCAAAATAGCTTATTTATAAATGATTTTTCTTTACATAACAAAAGTGTTGTGTCTATATGGAAGTTTTTTTTCCATTTGTTCTTGATCTTCATTGTTGTCCTCTTCCTGTTATTTGTATTCACGAGTTATCCTCATTTTTTGTTTTCCTTAGCTCTTTATCTAAGATAATTTCTTCAAGTACTTAACTGAAAGTTTCTCCAAATTGTTCTTGTTAGAATTTTTACCTGTTTAGCTCGGTTAGTTCTCCACTGCACCAGGGCGCACACAGCAGTAGGTCCATGCAGTAGTCTGCTTGGGATCTTGGACTCAGCAGAGTGTGAGGAAAGTGCAGTTATGTAGGGGAGTAGAGGGCGCATGCATGCTTCAATCCTAGTTTATTTCCAGTTTCATCTCCGGTTCACTGCTGTTCCAGGTTTAGAAAGTTCCAGTTCAGTTTGACTCCAGTTGGGGGAACTTCTTGCATGTGTCTAAATACGTTGTATCTTCCCTTATCTCTTATTTTATTAAAAAGATAAAGGGCGCACTACTGAGACAGTCAGCAAGTTAGAGATTTGAGCTTTTGCTTTGTGAGTTTATTATTTATAGTTAGTAGAACACATGTTGTTTTGAGAGTTCAGATCTGCGTGTCTACTGTTCAAACTTCATATTATCAGCAGTGTGTGTTTGTAAGGTAATGTACTCTATAGCTGTTGTTTTGATTGGTGTTTTCAGTTTTAAGCTATCTATAATTAAGGTTAAATTACTGGGTGCAGAATCTGGTTACAGGGATCTGATTTTTGACATGGTATCAGAGCATGTTTGCTGGACTCAGTGTATGGAGAGTAGGGCTTCCACCTGGGATAGGGAGTTGTCGGAAGGTTTCAAGGGTGGGATGCCTGAGATTTGTGCTTGAGAAAAGCACTATGGACTTGTGATAGGCTGTTTTAGGTTGCTGATATGTTTTGTCTAGCAGTATGTTCCAGGAGCAGCAGTATGACTACATTTAGTCTTTTGATATGAAGACAGATTGGAAGGCCCTTCCAATTTCGTTCCGTGGAAGTGTTGGGTACAAATGTTGTTGGAGGAGAATGATCTTTGGGGTTTCATGGAGACTAAGGTTGTAGACCTTACCGATCTGAGGAAGTTGGCTGAAATATAAAAAGAAGATGGCTAACAAAGTGAGTCATCCATGACTCTATGAAGGTTCATTTGATCCTTCACATTGTTGGGAAGACCATAGGTAAGGAAATGTTTGATGCTCTAGTCACTCTATGTCAGAGTGATAACTTCAATTGGAAGATGCTTTTGAGGAATAAGCTTAGAGCCACACAGAAGAACAAGACAAATACCGTAGCCAATTAATCGATGAAGATTATTGAACTTCGTGGTTAGCTTGCAGCAGTTGGAGAAGATGCCAAGAGTGAAGAGCTAGTACCCATATCCTTGAATGGGTTTTTATCTTCTTGGCAGCTGTTTGTTTGAGGTGTCTATGGCCCAAGATAAGATACCTTCGAGAAACTATGGGATGATTTCATCCAAGAGGAAACGAGACTGGAGACTGTTGCAGGTGTTGATGTTTCAGCATCGGGCAGACATTCTCCTAGATTGGTCATGCTGATTTGACCAAGGGAGAATGATACATTCACTCACGGGACCATGCTGATTTGGCCAATGGCGAATGGTCCAAGATGTTGATGTTTACCCAGTTAGCAGCATCGGGTAGACATTCTCTCAGATTGGTCATGCTGATTTGACCAAGGGAGAGTGATACATTCACTCACGGGGCCATGTTGATTTGGCTAGTGGTGAATGGCCTAGGTGTAGTCTTTCGCCTAGTAGTCATGCTGATTTGACAAGGAGTGATAAAGGCTCGAGGTTCTCTCACATTGCCTGCTCTAGGATGGAGTGATCTATATTAATTAGACATGCATGTGAGGAAATAATCATCAACATAAATATAATATATAAATAAATATATTTATAATATAATGTATAAATATATAAATAATCAATAATTAATAATAAATTAATTAATGAAAAGACAATAATGGAAAAGACATGTCCATTAATGAAAGGACACTCCGTCCAAGTATATATAAGTGCGACCAACTCTTTTGGTCACTCTCTGTTTCTCTGCAAGCCACTACTGGTCACACTGTGATAACTAACAGTGCTGCTATAGACTTCGCAACAGTGATTGGTGTTCGAGAGGGAGGTCTATACAGATTGTTGAGACGAGCAACCCAGACATTGGTATATGACAACATCATTTTGTGTGAGCTATGGCATCGAAGATTTGCACACTTACATTATAGGGCTTTACCAACATTGAAGAGGATGGTCACAGGACTTCTAGAGCTTCAGGTAGAGCATGATGGCATTTGCAAAGGATGTGAACTTGGCAAGAATGCCAAGGGATCTTTTTTCGAGCAGTGACAGCAGGTCCAAGGGGATCTTGGATCTAGTACATTTAGATGTATGTGGACCTATGACAGTTGCATCTTTGGGTGGATTCCTGTACCCTGTGACATTCATTGATGATTTCTCTCAGAAGACATGGATCTACTCCATGAAGACTTCAATATACTTCAAATGACTTTAGTGATTTCTGCAAGGAAGCAAGGATCGAGAGGGAGTTGACAGTTCCTTACAACCCTCAATAGAATAATATTACTTTTGATAAAGAAGTAGCCTTCAGGAGATCCAAAGAGTCTCATATGGAAATTGATAGTGAGGAGCAGGAGGCTCTGAAGGATGACCATACAGATCCCTTTAGTCCAGTTGTTCATCCTTCAGACTATCAGGAGGAGTCAATAGAGTCAGCAGAGCTAGTGGATCTACCTAGAGATGCTGCCATGATCAGGAAGAGGCCAACATGGCTTCGTGACACTTTGCAGGATGCAAATGGGCATGCATCTCCCAATGGTACTTTCAGGGAGAGCAAACGACCTCATAAGTTCTCGAGTTATATGGCATTGATGAGTCACATCATTGATTCTGAACCTTCTAGTTATGAGGAGGCAGGAGGCCAACAGGTTTGGAAGGATGCCATGATAGAAGAGTATCAGTCCATCATGAAGAATGATGTGTGGGAGATAGTTTCGAGACCATAGGGGAAGTCAGTGATGACTTCCAAGTGGATCTATAAGATCAAGCATGCAACAGATGGCAGCATCGAGAAGTACAAAGCGAGGTTTGTGGCGAGAGGATTCTCTCAGAAAGAGGGAGTAGACTATGAGGAGACTTTTGCTCCAGTTGCCAGGTACACTACCATCAAGACTATTATTTCTCTTGCTTCAATTATGGGTTGGAGATTTACATTAGATGGATGTGAAGACCATGTTCCTCAATGGTGTGATTGAGGAGGAAGTGTACACAAAGCAACCTCAAGGCTTTGTGATACATGGGAAGGAGTCTCATGTTTGCATATTGAAAAAGGCCTTGTATGGACACAAGCAGACACCTAGGGCATGGTACTCCGGGATTGATGGATACTTGATGAGTTTGGGCTTCACCAAGAGTGATGCGGATCCCAACCTTTACTACAAGGTTGTTGATGGCGACCCTTTGATCTTGGTGTTGTATGTTGATGATCTGTTCCTTACGAGGGCAGAGAGGCTCATTGTTGGGTGCAAGAGGGAGTTGGCCTCTAAGTTTGAGATGAAGGATCTTGGCTTGATGGCTTATTTCTCGGGATTGGAGGTGTGGTGGAGACCAGGTGAGATCTTCCTCGGATAGGGGAAGTACACAGTTGAGATCTTGAGCAGATTCGGTATGATGGACTACAAGTCCATGGCTACACCTATGATGACAAATTTGAAGAAGTTGAGTGATTCGACTTCATATTCAAATTTGGTGGATCCCACTATGTACATGCAGTTGATTGGATCCTTGATGTACTTGGTTAACACCAGGCAAGATATTTGCTTTGCAGTGAGCACCCTGAGCCAGCTTATGGTTACGCCGAGGCATTTCCATTGGGTTGCAGCAAAGCATGTGTTGAGGTACCTGCGTGGTACAATTGGATATGGTCTGAGATATGTCTCAGGTGGTGAAGTGAGGCTGCAGGGATATACAAATTTTGACTGGGAAGGGAGTGCAGTAGACAGAAAGAGCACCTAGGGGTGCTGCTTCAACTTAGGATCAACTAAGATATCCTGGTTTAGCAGGACGCAGACTTCTGTAGCACTCAGTACAACAGAAGCGGAGTATATCGCAACCAGTGTTGCAAGTCGTGAAGTAGTATGGCTTCAGAAGCTTCTTGTTGGACTATTTGATCAGGAGCTAGAGACGACCTTGATACATTGTCGAAGCACATTGAGATCAAATATCACTTCATCTGAGACATGGTACAAAAGGGAGCAGTAAAGCTCCAGTACATATCCACAGATGAGCAGATTGCAGACGTTCTCACCAAGCCTCTATCTAGGGCGAAGTTTGTATACTTTAGAGACAAGCTTGGCGTGATGTAGAATGTCTCCCTCGCTGAGAGGGAGTGTTGATGTTTCAACATCGGGCAAACATTCTCCAAGATTGGTCATGCTGATTTGACCAATGGAGAATGATACATTCACTCATGGGACCATGCTGATTTGGCTAGTGGTGAATGGTCCAGGATGTTGATGTTTCTCTAGTTAGCAACATCAGGCAGACATTCTCCCAGATTGATCATGCTGATTTGACTAAGGGAGAATGATACATTCACTCACGGGGCCATGCTGATTTGGCTAGTGGTGAATGGCCCAAGTGTAGTCTTTCTCCTAGTAGCCATGTTGATTTGACGAGGAGTGATAAAGACTCGAGGTGCTCACATTGCCTGCTCTAGGATGGAGTGATCTATATTAATTAGACGTGCATGTGAGGAGAAAATCATCAACATAAATATAATATATAAATAAATATAGTTATAATATAATGTATAAATATATAAATAATCAATAATCAATAATCAATTAATTAATGAAAAGACAATAATGGAAAAGACATGTCCATTAATGAAAGGGCACTCTGCCCAAGTATATATATCGTGGCCCTCAATTGTAATATATCATCTCATACAATATTTACTTACAACAACCTCTCATCAAGTCAGCTAAGTCTTGTTGAGATTTTCAGTGTGTAATCATTCTATGATAACAATAGCATTTAAGTCATAAGGCATTAATTATCAGATCTGGAAATCAGAAAAATTCAACAAGTATAGATGAGGAAGAGAAAAATCTAGCTTGCATCAACGGGATGAAGAAGGGCAATAAGAAAGGAGGACTGAGAAAAGTTAGAAAAGAAAGAAAGAGGACTTAGGTTCCTCAAATCAGGGTGAGGACTTGAGTGACATCAAGTGTTTCAAGTGTCAGAACTCTGTCACTATGCTTCTTAGTGTCCTAAGAAAAAGAAGGGGAAGGGCAAACCACAACAACATAAGCAGTTTTTGCAGAAAGTGTAAAAGCCTATATCAAAGTGGATGAGCTTTCATCCAAGTTTGAGATAACCTTCTCCATTGTCTCGTGCTTGTCATTTGATATTGTGTATTGTGTAGGATGTTAGTGGATAGTGCAACATCTAGACATATGATTTTTAATAAGAAAGCCTTTAGTAGACTTTAGGAGCAAGAGGTTGGCATAGAGGTAGGAGTGGGTTCCATCTCATTTTGGATGCCCTTAGGTGATGTTCTTGAGTTTGGTGGTGTTTTATTATTTATATGTACCCTAGTTTGACTAGAAATCTACTATAACTTTCAATGATGATAGACCTAGGATGTATCATTGAGTTTGATCATCAACAAGTCATCCAAAGGAGATGCTCAGATCTTGGTTGAGTTTTAGCCAAAGGTATTTGAGAGGGTGGTTTGTATAGGTTGCTGATGGATCCACCAGTGACAGCCCTAGTGCACGATAGTGAAAACTTGTGCGAGCTTTCACATAAGAAGCTAGCTCACTTGCACTACGAAGTGTTTTCGATCTTGAAGGATATGGTGCAAGGATTACTGGATTTTGTTAAGTTTTGAGCTATTATTAGGTTTCTTTTCAATTTACTAGATAACCATAGCATAGGTAGGATCACTGAGAGAAACAAAATCACAAGATACACAACATTTATCCTGGGAAACCCTCATGGGGGAGAAAACCCAGCAAAAACTTCCTTAATATAGATAGCCAATACAATGCCGAGACAATAAACCAAAACACTAGAGAATATCCAACACTGAGCAATGCACCTCTCTCTTCCTTCTTCTCGCAACTACAACTACCAAACTTGCGCACTTGATAAGTGAATGAGTGAGTGAACAAATGAGGCGTTGGCCTCCTTTATTTATACTAGTTGGCAAGCGCTGGAAATGTGTCTCTTCATTGGGCACGATTGACTTCTCTTCTTAGTGGTTAAAACCACTTTAATTAGGCCTGGGGGCCGACTTCTTAATTAGCATAATATAGTTAGGGTTTGACCAATTCACAAAAGGGGATTTGGTCATTTACAATGCCCGACATGATCAATCCACAAAAAGGGATTGATCTAATTAATAATGACTCAATAATAAATAGAATACTCTTTGCAGTTACAATATTTCAACACTACCCCTTAACAAGAAGGGTATTCTACAACATCATCAGGAGAGAGAGGGCAGCAACATCAACAATATCTGGAACACTGACTGACATATCTATAAATGATCGGAAGTTTTTCTCATCATCAATATCATCATCCACAACAAGGAGCTGGAATGGCATCATCATCATCTGCATCAACATGGATTAGTATAACACTAATACATCATCATCATCAATAACAACACGAGGCCGATACAACATCAACAACAACAACATCACAACACGAAGGCTGGAGCACCATCAACACTAAGCTGGAAATCTTTAGCACGAAGCTGGCATCTCATCAACATCATCATGAAGCTGGAAATCTTCAACACGAAGCTGGCCTCTC
The DNA here is from genome assembly GCA_009831015.1 of Picea engelmannii. Taxonomy (NCBI): domain Eukaryota; kingdom Viridiplantae; phylum Streptophyta; class Pinopsida; order Pinales; family Pinaceae; genus Picea; species Picea engelmannii. Next base: position 101,503 of record ML810926.1, read on the forward strand.
ATCAACATCAACACGAAGCTGGAAATCTTCAGCACGAAGCTGGCATCTCATCAACATTAGCACGAAGCTGGAAATCTTCAGCACGAAGCTGGCATCTCATCAACATCAGCACGAAGCTGGAAATCTTCAGCACGAGGCTGGCATCTCATCAACATCAGCACGAAGCTGGAAATCTTCAACACAAGGCTGGCATCTCATCAACATCAGCACGAAGCTGGAAATCTTCAGCACAAGGCTGGCATCACATCAACATCAACACGAAGCTGGAAATCTTCAGCACAAGGGTGGCATCAACACTACTCCCCCTTTCGAGGGAGGTCCTTTTGGACTATACCAAGCTTGTCTTGAAAGTGCTCAAACTTTACACGAGATAGAGGCTTGGTCAACACATTTGCAACCTGCTCATCTGTTCCAACATAATGGAGCTTTAAGGCTCCCCTCTATATCATGAATGAAGTGATACCGGATCTCTATGTGCTTCGACTCATCATGGAACACATCATCTTTATACAACTCTGGTTATCACATAGGATTACGGTGGCTTCCATCTCTAGATCAAATAGATCTGTCAACAACATTCGAAGCCATATGGCTTCACAATCTGGCGGAACATGCAACAATGTATTCCGCTTCTGCCGTGTTGGGAGCAATGCTGGATTGCTCCCTACTCTGCCATGAAGTCATGGTTGACCCCAGACTGAAACAACATCCTGAAGTGCTCTTTCTATCAGAAACACTTCCAGCTCAATTTGAATCAATATATTTATACAATCTGAAGTCATGATCTCTAGTATAACAGAGACCAAAATCCAATGTACCCTTCGGGTATCTCATCACATGTTTTGCAGCGACAAGGTGAACACGTCTGGGTTCTATCAGATACTGACTCAAAGGTGTTCACAACAAAACATATATCCGGTCTGGTATTCGTTAGATACATCAACAAACCAATAATCTGTCTGTACAGAGTAGCATCAACCAATTCTGACGAGGTATCTACCAGGAGCTTCAACTTCGTTTCCATGGGTGTGTTCATGGATTTACACTCCAACATATCAAACCTCTTTAATATTTCCACTGCATACTTCCCTTGGTTAAGGAATATCTTCTCTGGGATCTGCAAACTTCAAGACCTAAGTAATAATGCATCAGGCCTAGGTCTTTCATCTCAAATTCTGCAGTGAGCTTCTTCTTACAATTTTGTGATGAGCTTTTCTTCTCTAGTTAAGAATAAGTCATCCACATAGAGCAATAATATAATTGGCTCATAACCTTGGAGTAACGGTTAGAATCAATTTTACTCTTGGTAAAGCCCAAACTCTTCAGAAAACTATCAATCTTGCCACATCAAGCTCTTGGAGTTTGCTTCAATTTGCAGACAATGAGTCTTTCTGTTTTCAACTTCAAATCAATTTTTCACATCACTTTGTACCAATCTGGTACACTTGCTCAGCTGCAACTCAATCTACACAGTCATGTGTTAGCTCTATGTGCTTTCTGCAAAGCACTATCTGTCTTACTGCATGAGAGTATCTCCTCTCCTCTTTCTGCAACTTTTCCTTCTGGAATTGGGACTCTGCACCTGCAACTACTCTGAAGCTGAGAATGGTTGCTCCATTCTCACTGTGACTGCTGAAATCTGAGAGTAACTCCTCTACTCCATCATGGCAACAACTTCATTTGAAACTGAGAGTGGCTCAATAACTGATACTGAAGGTAGCTCTTCTTCTTTCATGGAGGTAACTCTATCTTTTATCGTAGTCATGTCTCCATGACCCAACTAATGTACTGCACCAACTGCCACCCAATTTTAAATATGGGGATTGCTCCCCCTGCATCTCATACTATATATGAATCATGTTTGTTCTAGTTGTCTTCATGAATACTGGAACTATTTCTTCAATTACTGGAGTAAGTTTCTCGTCATAGTCTTCTTCGTCTTGCTGGGAGAATCCTCTGACAGACATCAAGCTTTGTACATTTGCGACATGCCTGATTTGTTAGATCAATCTTGGAAGTCAATACTGACTTCTCTTCTAGTCTCACGGAAAAATCCATATCCTAGTCTTTCTGATTGGCTTCCTTCTCTGTCATTGAAACAAGGGAATCTTCCCAGGAGATTTTATATCTCCTAGAAGTTTCTAAAGCTATGATCTAGTCTTCTCATGGCATCTGTCTCCTAGTCCTGGAAGTTGTCTCTTCATCTGATCCTTTCTGAGATCAGGCTTACTCTTGATTTCTTCTGAGTCTACAAGGACTTCATCATCTCTTACAGGGTATACTTTGTGTTGAATACCAAGTCTAAATATGAAAAGCTGAGTTAGACTTCAAGTGAATTTTGCTTCTTGTCAAGGTGGCTTCATTATCCTTTGAGCAAGTCTACTATGAGTTCTTGTTTTAATGTTCGGTCATCTTTGGAGCCTTCTGCTCCTTACAATCAATCTCCATATGAGATACTCTGGATCTCAAAAATAGCTTCTTCTTCATCTTCTTTGGTACATGAATGTATATGGTCATGTACATAGTCTTTTTCATGTCTCATCTAATTTGTTGCCTTCTGCAACCTTCACTATAGCTTTCTCAAGGTTATCACCTGTGACCTGAAACAAGGTCAACAAAACATTAAGCAAGAATAATACTCCTTTGATAATAATAAAACAATAGCACGAATAATCGTCAGAGTAGCTCCTTTAGAGCTATCACTTGTGACTTGTCTTAAGCAAAGATCAAAAGCAAGAAATACAATACGAAATGAGATCAACACTCTTATAGTCTTGTGATCAAACATTCATCCATGGTAACTTGGAACCAACACAAGAAGTTTCTCCTAGAGGAGATGTTAGTTGTATCTGGTAAATGATTACGTTAAGCATTTGTCTCAATATGCTCACATGCTACCAAGTATAATACTTTTCAAAGACTGCTACCTCAACTATAGTGTTTACTTGTAATGGGGTAGTTATCAACTTGCAACTTTGAATCTTATCAACTTAATGAATCAAACCTGGAACTTGGAGTCTTGTCCTCAAGAATGAGTGTGTTGCTTTTCTTCCAAGTCTCCTTCACTCAAGATGACAAGTGCTTTCTTCAACCTGTCTTCTGTATTAAGACAATATGTTATCTTGACAGAAAGCTAGGTTAGAGAATAATCTCTATGATCCCAACTTTAATCAATCTAATACCTTGACTTTAATTTTGACCAAAGGTTAGTATGATGGTCATAGCTTCAACATGCAACCTAGATCAAAATAATGTCATAACAAATAGATTTAAAAAATTTCAAGTTTTTCCCTTTGAAACTTGACCTGCGGAAATCTGGATTGGTACTTCTGGTACTGGTTCTGGTTTCCTGGTACTTCTGGTTTTTTGGTTTTCTGGTACCAGTCAAAACTAGGGTTTGACTTTCCGGAGGCTCTGTCCACTGAAAAGGTGCGCTCAAGCTACCAAAAGATTCACTAGGGTAGGGCGCACTTTTCTAGATGGTTTTTAGGCAAAAAATCCTCTCCAACAAAAAGCCCTAATTTTTTTGTACGACAACAATGACGTTTTTGCTTATCCAGTGAAAGGTGCCATCTTCATCTTAGCTCCGATACCATGTTAAGTTTTGATCTATTATTAGGTTTCTTTTCAATTTACTAGAGAACCATAGCATAGGTAGGATCACTAAGAGAAACACAATCACAAGATACACAACATTTATCCTGGGAAACCCTCACGGGGGAGAAAACCCAACAAAAACTTCCTTAATATAGATAGCCAATACAATGCCAAGACAATAAACCAAAACGCTAGAGAATAAAGCTGAAATGATTCACACTAAGAGGAGGGTTACACCTTTCTTTTAGTTATGTCATTCGAGCCGGGGCGAGCTTCGTAGAACAAAGGCAAGCCTACTTACTAGTACATCGTTGTCCTTATCATAAGGAAGAAATGCTAGAAACAAATATGCATTAGGATAAGCGAGAAAAAGAAGTACTCCAGGGGTTACGAAGCCATCTCTATTTGTTGGTTTGGTTACATCTCCTAGTTTAGTTTGGTCAGTTATAACTAAGTATCTAGCAAAAACTTCCTTAATATAGATAGCCAATACAATGCCAAGACAATAATCCAAAACACTAGAGAATATCCAACACTGAGTAATGCGCCTCTCTCTTCGTTCTTCTCACAACTGCAACTACCAAACTTGCGCACTTGATGAGTGAATGAGTGAGTGAACAAATGAAGCGCTAGCCTCCTTTATTTATACTAGTTGACAAGCGCTGGAAAGGTGTCTCTTCACTGGGCACGACCGACTTCTCTTCTTAGTTGTTAAAACCACTTTAATTAGGCCCCGGGGTCGATTTCTTAATTAGCATAATATAGTTAGGGTTTGACCAATCCACAAAAGGGGATTTGGTCATTTACAATGCCCGACATGATCAATCCAGAAAAGGGGATTGCTCTAATTAATAATGACTCAATAATAAATAGAATACTCTCTGCAGTTATAATATTTCAATAGATTTCAAGATCAAGAAGATGGGGGTATGCAAGGGTTGTGCACCTGGCAAGCATGGCAAGTTTGCTTTCCCAAGTAGTGAGCATAGGTCAAGAAATATTCTTGACTTAATACATTCAGAGATATGTGGACCCACGATTTCAACATCACTATCAGGTAACATTTATTGTGTTTCATTTATTGATGGTTCCTCTCAAAAGACCTAGATCTACTTCACGAAGACCAATGATGAGGCCTTCGGAAGTTTCAAGAGTTTAAAGCTCCAATAGAATCAAATAGGTAAGAAGATTAAAGTGTTGAGATCAAATATTGGAGGAGGGTATATCTTCAAGGAGTTTGACACTTTTGCTAGGGAAGCAAGGATCAAGAGGGAGCTGATAGTGCCTTACAACCTGCAACATAATTGGGTTGCAAAAAGGAAGAGCAGGGCCATCATTGAGACTGCCAAGGCAATGATCCATGACCTAGTTCTCTGCACATATATTTGGGTAGAAGCATGCTGCATGATAGTCTACACTATGAACATGTGTCCTCACAGGATATTGAAGGACAACACACTAGAAGAAGAAGAAGCTATTACTGGTAAGAAACCACACACATTATATTTTTGTGTTTCAGTTGTCCTATGTATACTCATATTCTTGAGGAGAAAAGTACCTAGTTGGAACCCTCTAATTTGAAGGGTATTTTCGTGTGATACAACTAGACTTCTAAGGTTTACAAAGTTTACGTTGTCTCATTGAAAGATAGTTGTAAGCTAAGATTTTAAATTTGATGAAGATGTAGGGTCATCTTATCTTAGGAGCCTCTGATGTAGGGTCCTTTTAAGGTAATGATCCATGACCTATATCTCCTCATGTATCTTTGGGCATAAGCATGTGGCACGACAATCTACATTCTAAACAGGTGCCCTCACAAGATATTGAAGGACAAGACACCAGAAGAAGCTTTTATTCGTAAGAAACCACAGGGATCACATTTCCATGTTTTGGTTGTCCTATATATATTCATATTT